>WOXC01007069.1:0-222169 GCA_011680675.1 Gymnobelideus leadbeateri
ATATGTTCTTTCCTTCCTCCCTTGTCACCCATTCCTTCTTGGGAGATAAGTAATTCAGTATATGTTGTACATGTCTAGCTATGCAAGACATTATCATAGTAGATATATTGTACAAGGCTGCTTATAATTCCCTCCCACTCATCCCACCCCCACCTGGTCCATTCCCTACATGATCCTGTCCCTCTTTTATAGTGGGTACTTCCAGCCTCCCCTCACCCCAAGGATGCCCTCCCATCCATCATCCCTCCTCCCATCCCCCTTCCCCTTATCCTGCTGCAGGTTGAGATATCCCATTTACTATGTATGTCATTTTCTCCCTGAACCAAATTCAATGTGAATGTGGTTTTGCCTTTTTAGCCTTCCTTATTCTCCCCCTCCTTTGCACCCACTTCCCCTACATGAGATAGTTTACCCTACCATGTCTCTCACCCATCTCCTCTTGCCACTTTCCTCTCTCACCTCATAATTTCATCCCTTGAGTACTCTCCCTTCCCAACAAAATCAACCTATGCCCTCTATTCATATATAACTGTAGCCATATACACACACATTCACATATGTATTCGTATGACCACACCCCCTTCTTCCATTATTTTCCTAGTGAGAAAGATATCATCAGTCACAGATATTGCTTTTCCATAGAGGAATGTAAATAGTTCAACTTTGATAAGTTCCTTTTGATTTCTTTTCCCTGATTACCTTCTCAGGCATCTCTTGCTTCTTGTGTCTGGATGTCAAATTTTCTATTCAATTCTGGTTTTTTCCTCAAGAATGCTTGAAAGTCCTCTATTCCACTGAAAGACCATATTTTCCCCTGAAACAAAATACTCAATTTTGCTGGGTAGGTGACCCTTGGGTTCATTCCCAGTTCTTTTGCCCTCTGGAATATCATATTCCATGCCCTTCGATCCCTCAGTGTAGAAGCTGCCAGGTCCTGGGCTATTCTGATTGTGTTTCCACGATATTGAAATTGTTTCTTCCTGGCTGCTTGTAGTATTTTCTCCTTGATCTGGGGATTCCGGAACCTGGCTATAATATTCCTGGGAGTTTTCTTTTTGGGATCTTTTTCAGGAGGTGATCTGTGGATTCTTTCAACCTCTATTTGCCCTCTGGATCTAAAACATCAGGGCAATTTTCCTTGAGAATTTCTTGAAGGGTGATTTCTAGGTTCTTTCTTTGATCATGGCTTTCAGGTAGTCCAATAATTTTTAAATTGTCTCTCCTGGATCTATTTTCCAGGTCAGTGGTTTTTCCCATGAGATATTTCACATTGCCTTCTAATCTTTCATTTGTTTTGGATCTGCTTAACAGCATCTTGATTTCTCATAAAGTCATTAGCTTCCATTTGCTCCAGTCTAACTCTGAAGGAATGAATCTCCTCAGTGAACTTTTGAGATTCTTTTTCCATCTGGCAAATTCGACTTTTTAAGGCATTCTTCTCCTCATTGCCCTTTTGGGTCTCCTTTGCCATTTGAGCTAGTCTATTTTTTAAGGTGTTGTTTTCCTCAGTCAGGGTGTTGACCCTCATTTCATACTTTTCCTGCATCCTTCTCATTTCTCTTTCTAATTTTTCTTCCACTTCTCTTATTTGATTTTTAAAGTCCTTCTTAAGGTCCTCTATGGCCTGCAACCCGCTCATGTTTTCCCCTGGGGCTTTTGGAGCAGGACTTCTAACCTCACAGTCCTTTTCCCACTCTATGCCCCCAAAATAGGAGTCTAGGGTTACATTTTTCTGTTTCCTTTGCCTTGGCATGTTGCCACTTAATTACTTGACTTTTGGGCTTGTTGCCACACTATGGCTTTAAGGCCAGATAGAGGAATTTTCATCCCGAATGTGTGGGGGGCAACTTCCTTTTCTGGCAAGCTGTAAACCCACCCATGACTTCCACCCTAGATCACAATCCAGATCCAGGGAGGTTAAAGCAAGAGCGATTACCCCCCAAGACTGATCGCTGGATCTCCCCACGATTTGTAGGCTGGGAGCCGGACATGCCTCTGAAAACTACACAGTGGCGTGTCTCCTCAGCAGCTTCTAGCCCCCAGGGGAGGGAGCTGACGCATTCCCAAATACAGGTCCCAAAGTCCATAGGACACTAACCTCTTACTTTGTCCTAGGCAAGTCTATGTTGATAATTCTGGCGTCTCCACAGTTCCTGGTGTTCTGGGGTTCCTCCAGCTGGCTGCTGGCCCTGCCGCCCTGGGGCTAAAACCTCGGCTCATGTGGACCTGGGCTCGGCTTGGCTCCTGCGCTCTGCGCACTGCCGGCTCCCAGACCACTGCGCTGGTCCTTCCTGCAGGGTGCTAGGCTGTCCTCAGCGGGAGGTTAGCTTCTCTGTGTCGTTCTGTGGGTGCTGGGGCTCCAGAAGTTTTTCAGAGTCCTTTTTTACATAGTTTGTGGAGAATCTGGGGGCAGAGAGGCTTGGACGAGCTGTTTCTACTCCGCCATCTTGGCTCCACCCCTCCAAGTTAGTCTATTTTTAAGGTGTTATTTTCCTCAGTCAGGCTGTTGACTCTCATTTCACACTTTACCTGCATCATTTTCATTTCTCTTCCCAATTTTTCCTCCACTTCTCTTATTTGGTTTTTAAAATCCTTCTTAATGTCCTCTATGGCCTGTAACCCTCTTATATTTTCATTTGGGGCTTTTGGTGCAGGATTTATGACCACAGAGTCCTCCTCCTGTTCCTTGCTTTGATCCTCTTTGCCCCTAAAATAGGAGTCTAATGTTTCATTTTTCTGTTTATTTTGTTTCCTTTGCCTAGGCATGTTGCCACTTAATTACTTGACTTTTGTGCTTGTTGCCACAGTAGGACTCTGCCACCATACAGGGGAGCTTCTGTCCCAAATGTTGGGGTCTTCTCAACTGCCAGAGGTATTAGTTTGGTGCCCTCCCTGAAGCCCCCACAAACTCTGTCAAGCTGGACACAAACCCCAAGACCTCCACCCCAGACTGCAATCCAGATCCAGGGAGGTTAAAGCAAGTGCAATTACCCCCCAGACTGATTCTCAGATCCCCCTACAGTTAGTAGTCCAGGAGCTGAAGCTACACCTGAAGCTGCAAAATGATGGCTGTGCTGTGGCTCCTCAGCAGCTTCTGGCCCGCAGGAGAAGAAGCCCATACATTCCCCAAATTCCCCAAAGTCCAAAGGGCACTAACCTCTCACTTTGTCCTAGGCATCTATGTGATGATAATTCTGGAATTGCCATAACTGCTGGTATTCTGGGGTCCCTCCAGCTGGCTGCAGGTCAGGCTGCCCTGGGGCTAAAATCTCTGACTCAGGTGGTCCTGGGCTAGGCTCCCAGAGTGCTGTGCTGGCTGCTCCCTGCCCAGGTGCTGGACTGTCTTCAGTGGGAGGTTGGCTTCTCTGTGTCATTCTGTGGGTGCTGGACCTCCAGAGGTTGTTCAGAGTCCCTCTTTTACATAAGTTTGTAGTGGTATGGGCTGGAGTGCAGTTGAAGTGCTGTTTCTACTCCGTCATCTTGGCTCCATCCCCCATAACTTTTCTTTTTACTAAACTTCAACTGAAATTTAAAATTTCATTCAATTAGGAATATAAATCACAAAACCTTCCTCTGAGAAGAAGTCTATAGGAATCACCAGACTATCTAGGGAACCACAATATGAAAACAAAACAAAACAAGATAAATCTACTGCCATAAATTTTAAGTTTGTCCTTTCATGTTTCATTTTGAAATTTTAGTTACTGAGCCACACCGTAGGATTGACTCATTCGATGAGATTGTGTAAAACTCCTAGTGGAAATATTTTCAATAAAACTCTTGCCTAACTAAATATTTAAAGTGTTGCCTTTGGTATTGTTTTAAGTATTCCTGGCAGGTGAATTTTTGCAGCTAAGGCAGCATTATGTTCTTACAGCTGTTCTTGCAAAATCTGAGCACCTGGTTCTTGGATCCTCTGGCAAAAATGAAAATTCCACAGACCCTACTCCATTTTATACAGCATGACTGCTCATGGATGCACTCTTAGAGGTCTGCTTATGCTAAGAATCAATCTATAATTGCAGGGAGGAAAAGCAAAGCTGAAGTAATATGGGGAGGTTGGAATATGTTACTTTATATATGATCTGTTATAGATTAGTTACTTGTCTTTAATTCACTACTCAATTTTTTCATGATATTAATGGATTGGTCCAAAATTAGTTAAACTTATCCCTTGACCACTGATAGAACTCATATCATGAATTAATAGCATTAATAGCCCAACTCACTGCACAAGCGGGTATATGTGAAATCATATAGCCCTTCTCCATTCTTTGAAATATAATTCAAAATACAGGTTCCACAATTGTGGGTCAGGAATGCCATTCTTATATATTAAGAGAAACAAAGGGCTCTTAATGGTTATTTATTAAAAAATAACTATGCTCAATGTTTCCTAAGGAGATATATCTTTAGCTGTGTCTCCAAGTCCCATTAAAATGGTTTTATCTGAGATCCTCTGATATTCCCTTGGATTTATGTGTTGGTATTGTTTGTACCACAAAGCAAATTCTAAACCTAGCAAATTCTATAGAGGAAATTAAATATTTTTTTGCATTCATCAATGAGCCAGTGACATTGAAATGATTTCATAGATGCTAACAGACAAATAATTTTCACTGTAAAATTCTGCAGCACTCAGAAGGACAATGCTTCACTGTAGAAGAAATATCTGGATTTAAATCAATATAGGTCATGAATTTAGAAAGCAAACATCATCCAATAAAAGACAAAATTAAGAAAATAATGTCTGTGTGTATTTGCCAAACTTACTCACATAATTTGAAATATACCAGGCACCTCATTGGTCATTGAGTCCAGACCATATAGGAAAACAAAACAAAACAAAATACTATAACATATCTACAGCTTGGATTAGAACCAAGAATCACCTACCCAGCAAAACTGAGTAAAATACTTCAGGGAAAAACTGGCACATCTAATGAAACAGAAGACTTTCAAGTATTCTTGATGAAAAGACCAGAACTGAATAGAAAATTTGACTTTCAAATACAAGAATCAGGAGAAGCATGAAAAGGTAAAGAGGGAAGAGAAATCCTAAGGGACTTACTAGAGTTGAACTGTTTACATTCTTACATGGAAATATGATATTTTAAACTCATGAGGCCTTTCTCAGTGTTAAGGTAGTTGGAGGGAATATAGACAGATCGAACAAGGTGAGTTGAATATGAAAGGATGATATCTAAAAAATAAAATTAAGGGGTGAAAGAGGAACATTGGGAGAAGGAAAAGGGGAGAGATGGAATAGGATAAACTATCTCACATAAAAGAGGCAAGATAAAGCTTTTATATTGGAGGGGGAAAGGTGGGGATAAGAGAGGGAATGAGTGAACTTCACTCTTATCAGATTTGGCTTAAGGAGGAATAACATACATATTTAATTGGGTATCTTACCCCACAGTAAAGTATGGGGGAAGGGAATAAGAGAGAGTGGGATGATAGAAGGGAAGGCAGATGGGGCAGGGGGTAGTCAGAAGTAAACACTTTTGAAAAGTGACAGGGTCAAAGGAGAAAATAGAATAAATGGGGGACAGTACAGGATGGAGGGAAATAAAGTTACTCTTTCATAACGTGACTGTTATGGAAGTGTTCTGTATAACCTATATTGTATAACCTATATTGATTTGCTTGCCTTAGCAAGGAGGGTGGGTGGGGAGGGAAGAAGGAAGAGAATTTGGAACTCAAAGTTTTAAAAACAAATGTTCAAAATTGTTTTTATATACAACTGGGAAACAAAATATACAGGCAATGGTGTATAGAAATCTATCTTGCCCTACAAAAAAGTAAGGGAGAAGGGGGTGGGGGTGTGTGATGGAAGGGAGAACAGACTCAGGGAAGGGGTAATCAGAATACATGCCATCTTGGAGTGAGAGGTAGGGGAGAGATGCGTAGAAAATTTATAACTCAAAGTCATGTGGAAATTTTGAAAACTAAAAATAATTCATTTAAAAAAATGTTCCCAAGCAAACAGATTTAAATGGGAAGGGGTGGGGGGAGCGAAGGGGAAATTTAAGTAACTCACACAGAAATGCCTCTTCCTGTCCATTTTCTAAAGGTAGGAGAACAGTAGTCATTCAGATGCACATTTTAAATGACCAAAGAACCAAAGTCAAATGCTGTAGAAATGAGAATATTTTTAAAATATTTCCTGCTCTTTAAATGTTGTGGTTTATCATCTAGGATTTTAAAACAGATTTGCTAGTTAATTTCTGAAATTTAATTGTTTTTTATGTTCTACTATATGATGTAAACTATATAGATTAATGTTTTAATAACTCAAAGTGCTACTCTAAATATATATATATATATATATGTGATATATAAATATATGTGTGTGTGTGTGTGTGTGTGATACACATTGCTATATAATGGAATGATTCCATTGGCTTAGAGTCAGGAGAACTTATTTTTATACTGGATCTGCCAATTATTAGCTTTCCGATTATACACAAAACAACTTCTCTGGGCTTCATTTTCTTTTTCAATGAAATGAAGGGGTGAGATTTGATGGCTTGTGAGGTATCTTACTTCTCTAAAACCATGATCCTATCACCCGATATTCCCTGTTATATCTATATTCTATGATCTAGAAGCCAAGTTAGTGAAAATATATGTAGCCTCATTTGTTTTCGGGGCAGTCATAAAATGGGTTTGTAATTTTCAATAGGTGTACGTAGGTGGTGCAGTGGATAGAGTTCTGGAATCAGGAAGACCTGAGTTCAAATCTGGCCTCAGGCACTAAGTAGCTGTGTAACCCTGGGCAAGTCATTTAATTATCTTTGCCTCAGTTTCCTCATCTGTAAAATGAACTGGAGAAGGAAATGGAAAACTACTCCAGTATCTCTGCCAAGAACCTCCTCCCCATAAAAAGGGGGTCATAAAGAGTCAGTCAAGACTGAAAAAAATGACTAGATGTTGAGATAAGTGTGGTATGTATGGATGTGTACCTCATTTAAACAGTACTTTAAAATCTGCAAAGACCTGCACATATAATCATGGACATATATAAATTCATGGACAAAGATTCTATTAAAGGTATGCTTTCTTCACATTTTTTGCTGCCTATATCACTGTTCAAAGTAAACAAATGCCATAATCTTAATTGAAGCCTTCAGTCACTTGAATATGATTTTTGGCACACCTAGAACATCATCAATGAATATTTGTTTGGAGGTAATACAAAGAATGGTTTTAAATATTAACACTAGAGGAATGCCATTTTTTTCTCCAATGAATATCACCCTTTTTGGCCATACTAAAAACATATGAAGGAGTAAAGTATTTCTGGGTAATGTGGTCAATAAGAATTCATCTCAGGAATTATTTCTGGTACCCACTGATTCTCAAAATATCACATAAAAGCACAACGATGCATCAGATGTCGAACAATTTCACCTGAATCAATAGAACAAGAATGTGAGGGAAAGGTAAGAATGTTACTGAAGTAAAAGTGAATTATGAATTATCACTGAATAATTCTAATCATTGAAGTGCTTTATTCAGCTTTCCCTTCTTCTACCTTTAGTCTCCACACTTCTCTCAGGGACACATAAACCAATTCACTCTATCTGAGATGGAACTATGGATAATAATTATATATTGTTTGCTACGTTAATACTTCAAGCATCCATGATTTTGTAATGAATGAAAAACCTGAAGAACTAGAATTTCTGTGTAATTAATAATAAATTTATTAAGCAGGATAGCTAGCAATGAATAAATTGATGGTCAGTGTAGTTTCTCTAGGTAACCAAAGACTCCCAGTGGAGAACTTGAGAGCTTTAAAATACCTGTCTTAAAGGGAATACCCCTGACAAATGAAAATCAACCCTGATTGGTGGACATTTAATGAGGAGTCAGAAGTCCTCAACTCCTCCTCCTGAGAACTTGGCTTGATTATGAGACTCAAAAGCTTCCAGAAATCTGGACAAGGAAATCCAAATCCATCCAGACCTCTCTGATTGGATTTCTCTTTAATGAGTCAAGTCATCTTTAACTCTAATGGAGGAGTATAGGGACACTGGCTCCTTTTTCTAGAGTAAGGATTTGCCCAGCCTGGATTCTCTTTATATTATAAACAGAACTTGGATCTCTTAGTTGGTTGGGGCTGAGGCTGAAAAGCACTTTCCTTGAGGGCTAAGAATAATCTCCTCAGTCATGTCCTTCAGGTACTTTAACAAGAACTGGGCCTTAATGAGGAAATAAAAGATAAATGCCTGTTTCACAAATTAAAAATTAGCTATTAATATAATTATACAATAATAATTTCTCTCAATTTCATGATCTGAGTACTTCATGTTTAAAGCTGAAGATTCCAACTCCAAAGTCTATCATCATTAGTTGCTGGAATGAAATAAAATTTAGCCAGTGGCCAGACTTCTAGTGGTCAGCTTCTTTAAAGTTTGCTAAAGTGGTCCTCCATTGATAGACTCTGCCAGGAAGTCCATAGTACATTGTTTGCCTTCAAAGTTGCATATTTGTTCATGGTACTTTGCATCACTAAAAATAAATATGAATAACTCTATAAACAAATACAACATGGATATTAGTATTCTCTCATAGTTGTATAAAAGGTCATTTAATGGAAGCCTCTTAGCATGACTAGGGTGATATGTGTTCAAGTCCTGGCTTAGAAACTTATGCACTTTGTTTTCCTTGGCAACACATTTAACATCTGTTTGCTTCAGTTTCCTCATCTGCAAAATGTAGTTAATAAGAACACAACTTCTCACGGTTTTTGTGAGGACTGTGTGTATACATTTACAACACACACATATGCACATGCATAAATATGTTCATATTATAACACACATGTAGTACATATAAATGAATATATAATGTATAATATATGTGTTTATATAAGTATATACAAACAAGCATAAGTATATGCTTATGAATGTGTATATTACACCCACATATAAAGGTGCTTAAATAGTACCTTTTGACTTCTCTTAAGTAACTGAAATTACAGCTCCATCCCTTAATCTTTCTGAATCTTGGTTTATTCCTTTGTAAAATGGCTATAAGGATAACACCTATCTCCTATAATCATGGTGAAACTCAAATGAGATAATGTCTATATGTCTTCGCAAATCTTAAAGTAGTGTTTAAATGGCAGCTAACATAAGGGAAGAGCCTAGTTCACCAGCAGGGAACCAAGTGATCAATATTGTGACAAACAAAGTATTCAATTTGTGTGGAGACACCTGAAACAAATACCTGTTTAATTATAGTGATTTTAGAAAGCACAGCTGCATAAGGACATGGAAATGTTTTACTTCTGAAAGTGGCATCAATAAGGTATAATTTATAATAGGTAGGCTTCAAGTAATCACGCAGATGTCCCTGATGAATATATAAAACTGAGCTTAGGGCAAGAAGTTAGAAATTGCGATTCTCTGTTTTCCATCCTCTGGCATTTTTTTTTCTAATTTTCCCAACCTTTGAGGATTCTTTCTTCTTCATCCCCATTTCTTTTGCTCTTCTAATGTAGAGTAAAGGTAAAAAGCAAGTTTGTATAAATTTTTTAGGGAGGCGTGAATTCCTGGTGCAAAATTTGAATTTGTAATTCAATTCAATTCAACAGGCATCTAAGTGCTTACTGTATTCTAGACCTGACACTAAATTACTAGGATATAGAGACAAAAGCAAAGGAACTCTTGCTGGTTTTAAGGAATTTAGAATCTGCTCAAGTGTTCATTTTTAATATACCAGCCTGTTGATCTGGAGATCATTGTCTTAACACTTGACCTCCCTAGAGCTAGGAATGAGGGGAGGGTATGAGAAGGAACTTGGATAAAATTTAGTGAGCAAAGGCATCCTTATATATTTATATTTTTCAATATAGATAGGAAATGGAAATGTTGAAGTATTTGGTACCTCTCCACAGAAACTTAAGTTTTATCTGGGAGTCTTGTGCTTAATGAAAGAGCAATGCAAAAGCCAACACTGATGAGAAATGGCAAAGTGTAGAGTGAGAACACAGTTGGAGTGGCTTCTGAATCCTTCTACTCAATGGTCTACTCCTCGATTGCCTTGTAACCCCACTGCAAAGCTTCCATATCTTCATTTCAATTGAAGTTAATGTGTCAGAAAAAGAGGACTCAATCTGATTAAGGGAATCTGAACAAAGATGTGAATAATTATAAACCCTCCTGTGATCCATATATTTAAGGCAGGATGTGGTGTTAATCTAAAGTGGCAATTCACAAACTTTTAGATTTCGGGACACTTAAAACCCTTAAAAAAGGGGGGGGGGAAGGACTGCGAACAACTTCTGGAGCCCCAGCACCCACAGAACGACACAGAGAAGCTAACCTCCCTCTGAGGACAGCCCAGCAGCCCTACAGGAAGGACCAGCGCAGTGGTCTGGGACCTGGCAGCGTGCAGCGCGCAGAGCTCAGGAGCCGAGCCGAGCCCAGGTCCGCATGAGCCGAGGTTTTAGCCCCAGGGCGGCAGGGCCAGCAGCCAGCTGGAGGAACCCCAGAACACCAGGAGCTGTGGCGACTCAAGAATTATCAACATAGACATGCCTAGGACAAAGTAAGAGGTTAGTGTCCTATGGACTTTGGGACCTGTATTTGGGAAATGCGTCAGCTCCCTCCCCTGGGGGCTAGAAGCCGCTGAGGAGACACGCCATTGTGTAGTTTTCATAGGCATTTCCGGCTCCCAGCCTACAAATCGTGGGGAGATCCAGCGATCAGTCTTGGGGGGTAATCGCTCTTGCTCTAACCTCCCTGGATCTGGATTGTGATCTAGGGTGGAAGTCGTGGGTGGGTTTACAGCTTGCCAGAAACGGAAGTTGCCCCCCACACGTTCTGGACGAAAATTCCTCTATCTGGCCTTAAAGCCATAGTGTGGCAACAAGCCCAAAAGTCAAGTAATTAAGTGGCAACATGCCAAGGCAAAGGAAACAGAAAAAATGCAACCCTAGACTCCTATTTTGGGGGCATAGAGCGGGAAAAGGACTGTGAGGTCAGAAGTCCCGCTCCAAAAGCCCCAGGGGAAAACATGAGCGGGTTGCAGGCCATAGAGGACCTTAAGAAGGACTTTAAAAATCAAATAAGAGAAGTGGAGGAAAAATTAGAAAGAGAAATGAGAAGGATGCAGGAAAGTATGAAATGAGGGTCAACAGCCTGACTGAGGAAAACAACACCTTAAAAAATAGACTAGCTCAAATGGCAAAGGAGGCCCAAAAGGGCAATGAGAGAAGAATGCCTTAAAAAGTCGAATTTGCCAGATGGAAAAAGAATCTCAAAAGTTCACTGAGGAGATTCATTCCTTCAGAGTTAGACTGGAGCAAATGGAAGCTAGTGACTTTATGAGAAATCAAGATACTATTAAACAGATCCAAACAAATGAAAGAATAGAAGGCAATGTGAAACATCTCATGGGAAAAACCACTGACCTGGAAAATAGATCCAGGAGAGACAATTTAAAAATTATTGGACTACCTGAAAGCCATGATCAAAGAAAGAACCTAGAAATCACCCTTCAAGAAATTCTCAAGGAAAACTGCCCTGATGTTTTAGATCCAGAGGGCAAATAGAGGTTGAAAGAATCCACAGATCACCTCCTGAAAAAGATCCCAAAAAGAAAACTCCCAGGAATATTATAGCCAGGTTCCAGAATCCCCAGATCAAAGAGAAAATACTACAAGCAGCCAGGAAGAAACAATTTCAATATTGTGGAAACACAATCAGAATAGCCCAGGACCTGGCAGCTTCCACACTGAGGGATCAAAGGGCATGGAATATGATATTCCAGAGGGCAAAAGAACTGGGAATGAACCCAAGGGTCACCTACCCAGCAAAACTGAGTATTTTGTTTCAGGGGAAAATATGGTCATTCAGTGGAATAGAGGACTTTCAAGCATTCTTGAGGAAAAAACCAGAATTGAATAGAAAATTTGACATCCAGACACAAGAGGGAAGAGATGCCTGAGAAGGCTATCAGGGAAAAGAAATCAAAAGGAACTTATCAAAGTTGAACTATTTACATTCCTATATGGAAAAGCAATATCTGTGACTGATGATATCTTTCTCACTATGAAAATAATGGAAGAAGGGGGTGTGGTCATATGAATACATATGTGAATGTGTGTGTATATGGTTACAGTTATATATGGATAGAGAGCATAGGTTGAATTTGTTGGGAAGGGAGAATACTCAAGGGATGAAATTATGAGGTGAGAGACAAAAGTGGCAAGAGGAGATGGGGAGAGACAGGGTAGGGTAAACTATCCCATGTAGAAGAAGCAAGGGGAAGTGGTTGCAAAGGAGGGGGAGAATAAGGAAGGCTAAAAAGGCAAAACTACATTCACATTGAATTTGGTTCAGGGAGAAAATGACATACATACTAAATATCTCAACCTGCAGCAGGATAGAGGGAAGGGGGATGAGAGGAGGGATGATGGATGGGAGGGCATCCTTGGAGTGAGGGGAGGTTGGAAGTACCCACTATAGAAGAGGGACAGGATCATGTAGGGAATGGACCAGGTGGGGGGTGGGATGAGTGGGAGGGAATTATAAGCAGCCTTGTACAATATATCTACTATGATTATGTTTTGCATAGCTAGACATGTACAACATATACTGAATTACTTATCTCCCAAGAAGGAATGAGTGACAAGGGAGGAAGGAAATGGATCTGAAATTCGAGGTCGTAACATTAAATGTTTCAAATATATATATAAATACTATTATTAATACTCTTTTGCCTATAATTGGGAGATAAGATGTGCAGGCATTGGGACACAAAGATTCATCTTCCTCTAATGGAAAAGTCGATGGGGGTATGGGAGAAGGTATGGGAGAGAGCAGATTGGAGGAAGCGACATCTTGTGGGACTGCTATTCTGGGAGGTTGGGTAGGGGAATAATGGGGGGAAAATGATTGTAACTCAAAATCTGGCGGAAATCAATGATGTAAAACAGAAGTTAATAAAGCATTTGTTTATTAAAAAAAAAAGGGGGGGGCACCAAAAGAGCTTTTGTTTATGGTGTTGTAACTAATAGTACTTACTAAAATTTCAAACTGATAAATTTTTAAATGTCTTCCAATTCAAAAATAATACTAATAAACCCATTACATATTAATAAAAGTAACACTTTTAAAAGTATATTCTTGACCAAAATTTTCTTCAGAAGAATGTCAGTTCATTTTATACTTTTTTGACAATATCATTAATGTCCAGCTTAATTAAAAAAAACAATAACTAGATTCTCATGTGTTTCTGCATTTCAATCTGTTGTGATATGTTGTTTTGGTTGAAATATAGAAATAAATTATTGACTCACATAAATATATAGTTGAGAAAGAGAGAAATATTTTAATAGACAAATAATGCCACTATTATTTTGGAAAGAGTTTTCACCTTGTGGACCCCTTTCAAGTGCTTCAGGGTGCTAGTGATGACTATACTATATAATATTTAAAAAGTTGTTCTATATTTCAGAAAGTATCTAATGCATCCATGCTTGCTGCTCCATAGGGATTTCTAATTGGCAAAATTTGAGGCAGCACCAAGGAGATCTTTTTAACTCTGTGTATGTGTATGTATGTGTGTGTACATATATATATATATATATATATATATATGTTTGCATGTATATGTACCTATCAATGTATAGCTATATGTGTGTATATGTATACATATGTGTATATATGTATGCATGCATGCATATATGTAGAATTATGTGTGCATATATTATTTATATGTGTGTATTATATATGTGTGTATATGTATCTTCAAAGGTCTTCCTTTTTAGTAAGAGTGTTCATTTATAGAAGCATCTTACCTAGTCATCTGAAAGTGAATTATGGGTTTCAAAGCGGGTAGAATGAGTTACACATTTTGAAACATAACCAATATATGTTTGTTTAATATGGATTTGTTACAAGGCAAGATATTTTTTTTCAGGGAGTATTTCTTTGGCAGCTGTGATCTGAAAGGAAAAGAGGGACTAACACTAGAGATTTTCCTCCAAAAAGAGAAGAAAAGAGAGCTGTGTTAAAAAAAATAATGCATAGAAGAAAACAGAAGACCCAGAAATTCAGGAAAGTTTTGACATTCATGTATTGAATTTATTATATCCTTTAAAAATGAAAGCTGTTTATAAAAGATTCCTGGTCTGATCTGCAATCTTCTTTTCATGTTCTTCTGTGTACATGCTAACACTCATTTGATTATGTTTCTGAAGTATAGAAAAAATTTTTAAATATTAAATAGAATAATCATCACTAGCATTCACTATGAGGTATTAAACATATGCATATATATGCTTAGAGAAGTGTCAAATATATTGGAGTTCGCTGATATATCTGGGTTTGTTTCTTTTTTTGTCTTTTTTTTATTTTAATGTTATTTATAAGGGGCAGCTAGTAACTGAGTGGATAGAGATTCAGCCTTGGAGTCAGGAGGATCTGAGTTCAAATTCAGTCTCAGACACTTAATAGCTAGGAGACCATATTTGCCTCAATTCTTCATCTGTCAAATGAGAAGGAAATGGCAAACCACTTCATTACCTTGCCAAGAAAACCCCAATGGGCTTACACAACCGAAAAAACTTAAGAAGAGAAAAATGTAACTTTATATTTGTGAGCAATGGAAAGGTAAGTGATATGAAAAAGTAGGGTGAATCTTCTTTTTTTCCCCAAGACCAAGAGAGCATTTATTCTGACATCAGTTTTGTTTTTGTTTTTGTTTTTATTTTTTAAATTAACTTTTATGTTTATTTTTTAGTTTACATCATTTATTTACACAAGACTTTGAGTTAAAAATTTCTCCCTCTCTTTCCCCTACCCACCACCCCAAAACAGCTATCCCACTGTATACCCCCTCCCCAATATGCTCTCTCCTATATCCTCCCCATACCCCATCCAACTTTCCAGCAGGGCAAGATGGACCTATATACCCCAGTGCCTGTATATCTTATTTCCCAGTTGCATATAAAAATAATGATACATTTTTTAAACATTTGATTTTAAAACTTTGAATTCCAGATTATTTCCCTTCCTCCCTTGTCACCCACCCTTACTAAGAAGATAAGCAATTCAACATAGGTTGTATATGTGTAGCTATACAAAACATTTCCATAGTGGATATATTGTGAAAGAATGACTATATTTCCCTCCATCTCATCCCACCCCCCCCCATTTGTTCTATTCCCTACTTTGACCCCGTCCCTTTTTGAGCCTCTTTTCTCATTTGAGTTAGTCTATTTTTAAGTTGTTATTTTCTTCATTCAGGTTGTTGACTTTCATTTCATTATTTTCTTGCATCATTCTCATTTCTCTTTCCAATTTTTCCTCCACTTCTCTTATTTGGTTTTCAAAATCCTTCTTAAGCTCCTCTATGGCCTATAACCAATTCATATTTTTCTTGGAAGCTTTTGGTGCAGGATTTCTGACTTAATTGTCTTCCTCCTGTTCCATGCTTTGATGCTTTTTGTCTCCCCAAAATGAATCCAAAGTCAGATTGCTGTGCTTGCTTTGTTTCCTTTCCTTGCTCATGTTGCCACTCAATTATTTGTCTTTTGAGCTTTTGACACTAGAACTCTGCTTCCAAAGAAGAGAGCTTTGTCCCAAATTGTTGGGGTTTTCTAAGTTGCTGGACCTATTATTTGGGTGTTCTCTCAGAAGCTTCCATTTTCTCTGGCACACTGGTCACACCCCTAGGACCTCCTCCCTAGATAGCAATCCAGAACCAAGCAGGTTAAAGCAAGAGCAATTACCCGCTCAGAAAGGTTGCTTGGTTCCCCTACCTGCAGGCCAGGAGCTCTGAAGCAGCCATGAATTGGTGGCAGCTTTGCCTCAGCCACTTCTTCATGTAGGGGCAGAGGTTGGACCACACTCATAGACCCCCTGTTCCCACAAAGTCCATACTGACCTCTCACTTTTTATTTGGCATTTATGGGTTTATAATTCTGCATATCGCCACAGCTGCTGGTGATCCACTCTCCTGAAATCCCTCCAGCCCAGGCTGGTTGTGGCCACCCTAAAGCTAAAACTGCAGTCTCATGTGGGGCTGGGCTTGGCTCCCAGCAAGCTGTGATGAATGCTTCCTACTGGCATGCCGGGCTGTCTTTAGTGGGAGATTTGTTTCTGTCATTTTGTGGGTTCTGTAGCCCTAAAGTTTGTTTAGAGTCATTTTTATAGGTATTTGAGGTGGTTATAAAGGGGGCATACAGGATTTCCCTGCTTCTAGCAAGCATTTGGCTCCAACCCCTAGGGTAAATCTTATTACCAATAATAATTCTTGCCTGAAAAGATCCACATAATTTGGGAGGCATATGGCCAGAATTTCTGAAGAAATAATTTACCTAGAATTTTAACAAATCACTCAACAAAAGTTTCTAATATTTTTTAAATAAAATTGATAATTGTGAACTTCTTAGTACAGATAGATGGGTTCAAAACAGGTTGAATAGCCAAAATCCAAAAACTAACTAGTTCATTCAAAATGGAAAATGATCTCTTGTAGAGTACTTCAGGGAGTATGGCTTGATACTAACTTTTTTTTTTTACCAGTTTTAAAAGTGATTTACATAAATATATAGATAGCATGCTTTTCAAATTTGCAGATTACCCAAGATGAAGTGGGCAACTAACATGTATGGTTATCAGTATCCAGAAAGTTCTTGATAAGGTAGGACACCATTCCCAGTCAAGCAAGATGAAATTTAATTAGAATATGTATGATTTTACACTTGGTTCAAAATATCATATTCACAAACATAAAACAGAAGAGGCATTTCTAAACAGAAATTTAGTTGACAACAAGCCCAGTTTGAATCAAGAGTATGGTAGGGCAACTGCGAAAGCTATTATATGTAATTCTGTTTTAGGAATAGCATAGTATGCAGGAAGACAATTAGTTTTACTCATTCAATCAATCAACAAGCATTTTAAAATATTTATTTATATTTTGTTCTCAACATTCACTTTTACAAGATATTAAGCTCTAATCCCCCTCCCAAAGATAGTGTGCAATCTAATATAGGTTATATATGTATGATCATATAAACATATTTCCACATTAATCATGTTGTGAAAGAAGAATAAGAATGAAAGAGAAACACCATGAGAAAGGGAAAAAAAACATCAAAAGATAAAATAGTCTGCTTCAATCTGCATTCATACTCCATAGTTCTTTCTCTGGTTATGGATAGCATTAACCATAAGACTTCTGGAATTGTCTTAGATCATTGCATTGCTCAGAAGAGCTAAGTCTAACAAAGTCAGTCATTGCACAATGTTGCTGTTATTGTGTATAGTTTTCTCCTAGTTCTACTCATTTCACTGAGCATAAGTTCATGCAAGTCTTTCCAAGTTTTTCTGAAGTTTTACCTGCTCATCATTTCTTATGGAACAATAGTATTCCATTACATTAATATACCACAATCTGTTCATTAATTTTCCAATTGATGGATATCCCCTCAATTTCCAATTCTTTGACATCACCAGAAAAACTGCTATAAATATTTTTGTACATGTGGGTTCTTTTCCATTTTTATGATCTTTTTGGGATACAAATCTAATATCAACAAGCATGTGTTCATTAACCACCATCTATTAGTCATGCATTGTACTAGGTATTATGGTAACATAGACAAAAATGAACTAATTCCAAGAAATTTATATTCTCAAGGAATTTATGTTCCATTAAGGAAGTCAACGTGTATACATGTATTGTGTGAAAGACCTGATTTAAGTCTGCTTCCTGGTATTTTAGGTTAGGTCTTATAAAGAAATAAGGCATTTAGAGCTGTGAAAGTTAACAAAAATGTTATCAAGCTGTAGCAGAGGAATAGTATAAGTTTTAATATAGATTTTGATTTATATCATTTATTTTTATATTGGCTAGATTTTCCTCTGTATCCCTGTCTGTAAGCCTTTCCAGAAAACCATCCCTTATAATCTATATCTGTATATTTGTGTGAATATGTATGAATCATATGCATATGCATACATGCACACATAAATACATACATATACATATACACACATATGTGTTTATACACATATGTGTGTACATGTATATAGAGAGAGTGTTATACTAGATGGCCTTGTAATTCTTCCAGTTTCTATAATTCTGTGATTCTTTTGAAAAGAAAGTAAGTTGTTTAGTGAGAATAAGAGATAATAACTGAGCATTGCCCCTGCCATATACCAATATAATGACAAAACCAAAGAAATCTACAAATTTAGTAGATACTGTGTAGAGAAATTATGGAATGTTATGGCTAAGAAGGTATAAAAGGCATGCCAGTAGTTTATACTGATGGCAAAAAAATTTAAATATATAAATGGTAACTTAAATAATAAATATATTTATTCTAGAGGAAATAAATATAGCAGAAAAAAAGACCAAAGATCAAATTGTAATATTATACCTTTAAAAATATCACCAGTTCTTATTAAAGTTCTTCGCGTATTTATTTCCATATCCTTTAGGAAAAAATGAGCAACACAGAAACAGTTACTTATGAGGGGGAGTGTGGTGTTGGATGAAAGTACTTATATCATACATAAGCTTGTCTGACATTGTTGTTCTTGTACTACATCATTGGGGTCTAACTATTATTTTCAAAAGAATATTTCAGTTAGTCAAATGTAAGTGAGAAAAATACTGACTCCTGACTAGCATTTATCACTCATCCTGGAATACTTATTGTCCATTAATTGAATATCAAAATCCTCTGCTATTCTCATAAACAGACTTGAGATAATTGCCATGCTCTCTTGATCAACAATTAAAAATCATCTAAGCACTACAGTGGCAAATTGGAAATTCTTTCTAAGATCAATATCTGACATAGTCACATAGTGAAAATACTAGGCCTCTGGTGGAGTATAATAACTATCAGCTTCATTTTCCAGAAGAAAAAAAAAACTGCAGTATATTTCTGATGGTGAATTTAGTAAAGGGAAACTTGTACTCAGGACCATCAGACATGATTGTAGAGCCCCAGGATAGCAGCCCTAGATGATGATGAAGAAAGTCCCAGTATTAAAGATTACTATTTCCTTTTTTGTTTTGCTTTTTCCTTCTGCCCCTCCCTTATCAGTTACCCTACCTCTCTCAACCCAAAAATTTTTAAAAGCATACATTTATTTGTTGTTCACACTGACGCTTCAAGCAATCTAGACAAACTCTCACTCTAAGTTGAAAGAGAGAGGATTGTATGGGAAATAGTGTGGGAATTGGAAGTCAGAGGTCCAAAACCTAGTTCTACCAATGACCATTTGGATGACTGTGGGCATGCTATTTGCCAGTTCACTTGACCTCAGTTTATCTGTAAATTGAGGGGCTTAGACTAGATTACCTCGAAGTCTCTTCCAACTCACAATCTATCTGCCTATGACCTAAATAATGAATCATTTTCCAGACACATGGACATACTCATATAAGAAAAGCAAGATAGGGGCGGCTAGGTGGTGCAGTGAGTAGAGCGTCAGCCCTGGAGTCAGAAGGACCTGAGTTCAGATCCGGCCTCAGACACTTAACGCACACACAAAGAAAAACCTAGCCGTGTGACCTTGGGCAAGTTACTTAACCCCAATTGCCCTCCAAAAAAAAAAAAAAGCCAAGAAAAGCAAGATGGATACACATCCAATTGCTACCTTTCTCTGAAGCTATATCTCTGTCTAGGCAGGGGAAAGAGAGCTGCTCATAGAAACAACATTCATACACAATCTGCTCACATTGGCAAAAGGTTCTATATCAAGGTAACCCAAAAATGTTAGGTAGTTTAACATTTTGTAGTGAAATAGGCAAAGGGAGATAGAGTTATTAATCAAGGGTAAGCATACCTCAACCACATTTAGGTCTTCTAACCATGAGTGGATCTGATAAGGTACAGAGCCAGGCAGAACTCCTTGAGAGTACGAAGCTGCACGCATGAGTATACATCAGTTAGTTTAGTTTCTTTACCTGCAAGTCTTTCACCTGTGGTGAAGAGACCTGTCTGCATCAGACAGGAATCCCTTGAAATTTCTTTCTGAAGAAAATCCCCAAGAGCAAGTTAATTATAAACTCTGATGTTCTTTATGTTGCTACTATGGCTTATCAGTCTAACTCTCTCCTATGCTTCAACCTTTACACCTCTTCTTTCCCTCATCCAGGTCCCTAATCTTTCTATCCCTCAAAGCTTTCTCAGGGCTTACCCCAACTCTGACTTCTCTAACTGTCCTCTAGTTAAAGTTCCTGGGTTCAGATCCCAAATTTGAGGCTGACTACATACGTGAACTTGGAAAAATCCACAATCTTCCCTTATTTCAGATTCCCCATCTGTAAAACTAGCAAATTTGACTTGATCAGGCATTTTAAACCCAAGAATATTTAAAACAATATTTTGATGAATGGATTTTAATAGAAAGTCATTCCCTTATTCTGAGAAGAAGCCCATTGAATTCACCAAATTTCCAAAGGCGTCTATGACATAGAAAAGCTTAAGAATCTTGGACTAGATTCCTCCTTACAGCTCCAGTTCTATGATCCTTTGGCCTTCTGAACTCAATCATTTCTTGTCATTCTTTCATACTGTAAAATTCAAATGCCACCTTCAATTTTATGATTTTTTTTGTTTGAATAGAGTCAATACTAACATTAGTTTTGATTTCTTTACCAATATTGTTTGCCTTTCAGTTCCCTCTTTGCTATGGTTTATTTCTCTACTATTCATGTGTTAGAATTGGCTACAAGGTATAAATGAGTTTTTTTTTTAATTGGTAATTTAGAGTTACTCCCATCAAAAAAAGAAATCTCTTTGAAATAATTGAAAAAGGAAAAAAAGTAGAAATATTTATTGCAAGTATAAAATGCATCATGTAACCATAATTTAATACATTAAAACTTAATATTATTCTTCATCATATCCATATTAAACATAGGGGTAGAAAATAAACAGGAACCTAATTATAGTAGAGTGTTATTAAACAACAGGTCATTATTCTAAGTATGAGAATGTTTCTTTTTCTGGAAAAAAAAAGGCTTTTATCATCTTCTAATCTCAAGAGAAAACAGGAAATTTAGTATGCTAATGCAGGAAAAATAAGTTAACTCCCACTTTTCATGGAGGTATTTCCTTCCAATGGATTGCTAAGCTCTTACTGCCATCTATCTCTTTGTAAGCTCTACTGTACCATTTAGCACAAGATTGGAAGGAACTTTAAGATGGCTGACATATATACATACATACATATATATATATATATATATATATATATATATATATATAAAAGCATTTTAGTTCCTATTGTTTTAAATGATTTGTATAAGGATTTGATATTTCCAGTAATTAAAATTAGTGATTTGGAGTAACACCCATCTTGGGAATTGTAAATTCATATGAAATAAGTTTATTCTTGATTCCTGTTGCAGTAATTTCAAGTTCAAAGGAAATAAACTTCACAAAAAGTTCCACATGGCTCACTACTCCTAAATAATGTTCTCAGTAAGTTTAAGAGGCATTCTCATGCTTAGAAATTGTTATTAACCAATGGAAGCCATAGGTTGATACAGTGATATAAACTCAATAGATACCCCATATACTCCATTACTATCTTTGTGATGTCAAGAAAAAAATGAGTAAGGTGTAAACTTTAGTATACCCCATGTGAAGAACTTACTTTAGGAAGATGGGTAAGAATCACATCAGATGAAGTCATAGATGGTTATTATTAGAGGATTTTTTGGAAGGATATGGAAGTAATATCGAAATCACTGAGTTCTCAGATACATTTTAATATTTTGTGTATTTTTGAGCAACAGTAGAAAATAATATTTTGAGTCATTGAGAAGTTCTTATTAACATCTACAGAAGAAATCTTAAGTGTATTTGAAGTACTGAAGTATCATCAGTGTAATAGGTCTCACAGAAAGTGCTTTTTCTAAATCTGATTTCATGAAGACACAGTCATAAATATTAAAGGACTGTGTCTTTGTTATTTCTTGAAGATTCCCCAAGATGCCTATAACACTTGATTCTTTGAATATCTCAACTCTGCAGAGGATGTAGGAGCTCATCACTGGGTTCTCTCTAATAGTACAGATATGAAACCATCCAGTTTATTCTGTAATACCCTTGTCCGTATGTTCCAGTAAATCAATCCTCTTTTGTTGGTTGGTGGGGATGGTGGTTTGTGGTATGCCAACATCCCAAGATATTTTTCACTGTGTATGTGCCAATGGAGGAATTTTTTCCCTTATGCATGCTATCAGTCCCACCATCTTTCCTAGTCAAATATCATTTGATGATATATTTTGTGCCATCCTATCTATACAATCTTGAAATAGTAATGTACCAGAGCCTATAGCTTTTGCACAATGTGAAAAGGGAAGTTTATTTTTTTTTCCATATAGCTCTTATAAGGGAGGAGGAAGAAGAAAAAGAAAGAAATTAAAAGCAATGGATTATCCATATCTTGTGTTTAGCTTGGTTCACAAGACACAATTCTTTCTTGCACTTTGGAACTGGTCTTAATGATAATAGCATCCTTATAGTCACTGTGAAGCCCTGAAAATTAATGAAACATTTTATTTTTTCATCGTTCTCAAAAAGGTAGCACCAAATTGCAGCTGTGATGTCTGTTTCTTAATTAACTTTAGAATATGACAAATTAAAGTATAATTTTAAGTGTATAATTTTAAATATTGCATTAATTTGTTTTAAAAAGACATTTAACTTGTTAAAAGTATATAATTCATCTGCTTGGAATGTAAATAGACTTTAGAATTTGAATCATAACAAAGACGTTTGTTGTTGTTGATATAACATATTTACTTCCAAATATATCACCTATAACTGTCCCACTTCCCCTACCCTTCAAGCTATTCTTTATAATGCAAATTTTAAAAGAGAAATCATATGATTCAGCAAAAATAATTATATTTACTATATACCTATCTGGATATGTGTTCCAAGTTTTTCTGGGTTTTCTAAATTGGAGGGCCTGTCAGTAGAGTAAGGAAATAAACTAAATAATCTGGAAGTTCCCTTCCAGGTATGTGTATGATCTCTTGAGCTTCTTCTTACTTCTCTAGAAGGAGATAAGATATGCATTTACCCTCATATTCATGACTCATGACCAGGAGTGCCAAATTCTATTGGAATTACTTAGGATCAAGGTTCTTAAATCCATAGAAAGAACTGAAGACAATGGCATGTCCAAAACTGAGCTTTTTATCTCCACCCCCTACCAAACTATCACCACCCCAAGCTTCTTTACTGGGGGGACTCCAATCCTCCCAGTCCTTCAGGCTGACAACCTAGGTGTCATTCTTTACTTCTCACTATCCCTGCCAATTCAATCTGTTGCCAAGACCAATCAATTTAATCTTTGTAACAATCTCTTGAACATGTCCTCTTCTCTTTTCTGAGAAGGCCTTCCTGATCATCTCATTCCTGTTTTATTGAAATATCCTGCTGGTGGGTCGGCCTGCTTCAAACTTCTCCCTGTTTCAATCTTCTCTGCATTCAGCCTGATTTTCCTAAAGCACTGGTACTACTATGTCATCCCACTATGCAATGAACTACATTGGTTCCCTATCACCTCTAAGATCATAGATACAAATAAAAAATGTTCTGTTTGGCATTCAAAAACATTCTTAACTTAGGCCCTTCTTAATTTTCCAGCCTTCCTATACTTTACTTTCAGTAATGTACTCTTTGATTCAGTAACACTGTCCTTTTTGATATTTCACAAACAAGACACTTTATCTCTCAGCTCTGAGAATTTTCTCCGGATGTTCCCTGTACCTACAAAGACGCTCTTCCTCCTCATCTCCATCTCTAGATGCTTTAACTTCCTTTAAGTCCCAACTAAAATGCAAGCATCTACAAGAAGACTTTCCAAACCCATCTTGGGTCTAGTGTTATTTTTTTCCTCTTTCAATTATTTCCTATTTACCATGTATATAGCTTGTTTGTATAGATCTGTTTGCATGTTGTTTCCTACCACTAGACTGTGAGCTCTTTACGGCAAGGGCAGTACTTTGTCTCTTTTTGTATCTTCAGAGCTTAGCACAGTGCTTGAAACATATAAGGAACTTTAATAAATGCTTATTGAGTAAGTGACTTTCATTTTGTATATTTGGAAAATGAGATTTAGAGAACTGATGTTTTAAATTATTCCCCATCATGTACTTTGTTTAATCCAAATTTGCCAATTATTGTTTCCTGAGCCCCTTGCCCCTTCATTTGATGCCTTTGATCAAGCTATTCCCTGTTCCTTGTCCATACTACTTTTCTCACTTATGACTCACAGAATACTTTGCTCCATCAAGAAAGAACTTAGGTGGGATCAGTTGGGATGTGAATGAACAAATGCTGGTATATGAGTGTGATATAATACAAAAGTGCTTTAAGAAGTGAAGAAACTGAGGATTTTCAAGAGACATTGAAAGGCTCGTATGATTTGATGCAGAGTGAAGTAAGCAGAACCAGAGCAATTAATTTAAAAAAGAACAATTTTGACAACTTTTATTAACTGAACTAGAATAAAAAGACTAGAACTTGGAAAACAATTTATATACAAGCAAGATTATAAAGACAAGTAACTTTGAAATGTACAGAACTCTAATCAGCACAGTGATACAGCATGATAACCAATTCCTAAAAAAAAGGTCAGAAAGGTAATGGATTCAGAGTTCAGAAGGGTGTGTATATGTATATGTATGGATGTATGTATATGTATGTATACCAATGAGGAATTTGTTTTGCTTAACAATATTACAAGGAGCTTCTTCATTTCCCCCCTCAATGGTATATAAAAGAGAAAAAAATAGGTTTCTGTCAAATTTTGAAAAAGTTAATAAAATACATTTTTAAGAGTGTTGAAGTTCTGTGTGGCCTGAGATTATCTGGGTCCAGAACTAACTCCTAAGTTGTTTCTGACAACTGAAAACAAGAATTTTTAACCTTTAAAGGTCCTGTGGCTTTCTAAGTAGCTGCTGACCTGAATTGTTACAGTAATACCATTAGATTCCTTTGAATAACAAAGCAGCAGTTATTATTTATAGGGCTTTGTTTAGAAATTATAGCCACAATACAGTTGTTATTAATTGATTTATATTAACTATATAAATGAATCTATAGTTATAAATAAATTTATTATCATAAATTATTTACTTTTAAAATGACTAAACCTAGGGGGGACCTCTAAAGGACCCCTGTACTTTGATAATTCTCTCTTTCTTTAAATTATTTAGCACTTACTTGAGTAAATGTTGCATGCCCCTCCATTAGAATATAAGCTCATTAAGGGAAGGGGTTAGTTTCCATTTCTCTTTCATATTTCAGTGTATATCACAGTTCCTGGAACACTGTGAGAAGTTAATAAACATATATTTAATGAATTAATGAATGAACAAAAGTGTGTGACTTACACTAACTCCAACTCTGAATTTGTGCAGTATAATTCCCTTATTCATAAACTGGTATTCCTCCCTCTTAAAAATCATGAATATAAATATAGATTGGTAGATATTCAAAGTTGAATTTGATTAGTTGTCATAATGAATCAGTCATATGTCTTTTTGATATGTAAAACTCTTCATGAACTGAAAATCAGGCTGAGAAATCATCAAATATAATTGAACTAAAATATTTGGATTTAGCTATTACAAGGGAACCCCTCTTGGATCACTGCCTTGTGATACAGGCATAGGGGCCTGTACAGCACCTGAAAGAATGTCTTTCTTTTTAAAGGTTTTTTTTTTTTCTGTTTGTTTTTCAGATATATTTATGATGCCGATGATGATAATGACAGTGATAATGGGAGACAGAGAAAAAGGAAAAAAAGCAGGCAAAGAGATATGCAGAGGAAATTGGTGGTAGAGAGAGAGAAACAGAAGCAGGGACAGAGAGAGAGAGAGAGAGAGAGAGAGAGAGAAATATTAAAGAAAATATTCATGCTCAAGGAAGAAGGATGTGAATATTAGAATGATACAATATCTCAATTTGTCCTCACAAAAATGTGAGATGTAAATATTATTTTTATCTTCTTCTTACAGATAAGGGGGGGGAGGGAGAGACAGAGACAGAGACACAGAGAGATAGACAGAGAGGGACAGAGAGACAGAGAGAGAGAGAGAGAGAGAGAGAGAGAGAGAGAGAGAGAGAGAGAGAGAGAGAAGTTACATGACATCCAGTGTAAAACAGTAATTATATAACCTGAATTTGAACTCTTGTCTTCCTGACTCCATTTCTTTATCCACTGTGCTACTTTTTTGGCTATAATGAATTAAATAAAGGCAATGTCTGCCATTATCACATATATTTTAGTGGGCAGTTTCAACATTGAAAAGGTGGCACATTTATCATTCAAAAAATGAAATTTTGATTTAGAAACACAGCACCCAGATAATGGGAGATATTTTGGCCTTCTGGCCCAAACTACCAGACTTCAGGTATACACATTCTTAAAAGAAAAATAGACATTTTTCTCACTTACTGTATTTTTTAAAATAAAAGCTATAACTCTGGAAAACAACTCTCTGTAAGAGCAAAATTAGTTTCAATGATGATTCATAGACAGGATGCTTTTAACAGCCTGAAAACTAAGGTTTAACCCTGTACTCTACTGACTAATATTCAAAAGTTTTTTTTAATGTCACATAATTTAAGCCTATTCATAGTTTCAATTTTGATTAACACACTCCTTTTTGACTCAGCCTGAATCTTTTTTATCCATTTTTTCAATAACAATTATTAATGATTTCAACAAGCTTACAATTTAGTTGGCTTCAGTGATATTAACATTGTCTCAACAGCAACTGAACTGCCAGGGAAAGCCTGCTGTCTTCTAGTGTGGTAGAAAGCAGCTATTTGCATTGAGACGGCATCTCACTGGAAGCTTTTTAGTGTCAGGAGATTTGTCAGGGTAAAAGCAAGGATTGAATATTTCATTTCTAAGAAGGGAGATTCATGAAATATTACCAGAAATTAGAGACTGATTTAGACTCAGAAAGTTAATTTATTAGTTTTCTATTTTTTTTTTAATTTTGGAGGGGGGAAGGCAAGTCAATTGGGGTTAAGTGACTTGCCCAAGGTGACACAGCTAGTAAATATATCAAGTGTCTCCTGACTCCAGGGCTGGTGCTCTATTCACTGTGTCACTCAGTTGCCCCTCAGGGAGTTAATTTATTCAGGACACACTGATGACATTATCATGGCTAACAAAATGAATATTTCTGTTTCAATTTGTTGTGGTCCCAGTCCATTGAAGCTACTTCTTTTTACAACTTTTAGATTTATACATCCAACACGGTGGCTTGCAAAGTTTCACCCAAATGAGGACACTGGGGCTGGCAATTGACTTGCCCCAATTTCTGCTCTTTACCTGCTGTTATGAGAAGCCCAGGGTTCAACTCTAGGGAAGCCTGAGTTCTCAGCAGGGGAAGTGGCTCCCCAGTGCTCATTAATTGGCTCATCACCTTGGCTGTCCAAGGAAAGTTGCTAATCGCAATTATATAACTTTTAATTCTAGTCTAGGTTTTCCCATAAAGGTGAATCATTAAAAAAGGCACCCAATGTAGAAAAATGAATCCAGTATAGAACAGGCAGTTAGTCCCACACAGAAAAAACATAAAATGATTAACCTGGAGTATAATTGACTAATTGTTACTAATGAAATCAGTTAGAAGACTAGCATTGAAACTTTATTGAAGGCTCTATCTTTGTGATCAGGTATCACACCCATCCTTCTCCTGCCTTGTTTGTACTCTGAGCCAGTATTAGTGGTGTGACCTAGACAATATCCTTCTGTTAGTTGGGTGTGCTGGTACCTACTGATGCCTGACGCAGTAGTTGATTGCTTCTGAACAGAGGTGTCACAAATAATAAGTTGTCATTTTATCAGGAATTTTATCTTAAGAGTACTCATAAATATCATTAAGGAATCAAATGCTCTTTTGGAAATAAAGCCAAAGAGATAGAATTCTCTTTAACTATCAAGTTAATTCATGAAGCCAAAGAGTTTCCTTCAAAGCCCTACTCACTTAAATAGCATTTATTCTGAATCAGATAATTCAAAATATTGTAATTTATGAGTAGGTCTATATTAACACATTTGCATTGGGCTATAGAAATTTCCTTAAGATAGGGAAATAAATTGAAGCTATTCAGACATAATCATGGTACTTAAGGCAGAGTAGTATCAAATGAAGCTGAAAACCACAGGCTCCAGAAGGGCTATTTATTTATTCATTCATTCATCCATTCGTTTATTTATTTATTTAGTATTGTGTTCATCTAGAGTAGATTTGGTCTTTTGATTTGGCTCTCATACTTATATGAGCCAGTTAAACAAGCAAGCATTTCTTTTTCTTTTTTCTTTTTTTTTTTTTTTTAGCAATTGGGGTTAAGTAACTTGCTCAAGGTTACACGGCTAGTCATTATTTATGTGTGGGCGCTCATTTTCTGAGGCTGGATTTGATCTCGGGTCATCCCAACTCCGAGGCTGGCGCTCTTACTCACTGTGCTGCCTAGCCACCCCTTTTAGGGCAATTGGGGTTAAGTAACTTGCCCAAGGTCACATGGCTAGGTTTTTGTTTTGTGTGGGTTAAGTGTCTGAGGCCGAAACCGAACTCAGGTCCTTCTGACTCCAGGGCCAGCGCTCTACTCACTGCGCCACCTAGCCGCCCCAAGCAAGCATTTCTTAACCAATTACAAGAGAAATATCAAGCTATGCTCTTATCATGCAAAGACAAAATGGAAGACAATAAACAATCAGAGAAAACAAAGGAAGAGAGACTACCCTGAATCTCAGAGGATGTTAACTTCTAACATCTGGAACAAATTTAGAAGTTTAGTTCAGAAAAAAAAAAAGTTTTCAGATATAGAATCCAGAACTTAATTAATGAAAAATATGTAGTAGAACCCTAGTGTCCTTGAATGATTAATTCATATGTGTGTGTGTTTGTGTGTGTGTGTGTGTGTGTAGTTGTGGTCCTTCATTTGTGAAATGGCACCACTATACTGGACTCAAGTTACAGTGTGTCCATCTGTGGCTGATGAGACCAATACTAGCTTGGAATGTCCTGCCACAAGTTGGACACAAATAACCCATGGGTTGGATTGTCTAAATTTGCACATCTCATGTTTGTTTTGAATATATGTGTGTATACACATATATGTGTATGTATATATGTATATACATTTGGTTTCCTTTGTAATCCTCTATATTCTATAATATGCACTTTTTTCTGAGAAGAGTACATAGGCTTCATCCAACTGACAAATTTGTCCACCATGCAAAAAAAATTCACAAACATCTGACTTAAAAAGACAAGAAAGCAAAAATTCAGAAAGTGAGAAATAAAAGTAGTCATATATTTTAACAAGCAGTGTGTACTATAGATAAACTGTTATGCAGCCATGTAGGGAAGAATAATCTGGTATCTGTCCTCTTTAAATCTCTCCTACCACTATCAGTACAACAGAAACTTTTCTTTTTTTTCTATATAGTACAAAACAAAGCAAAAATAAAACAAAAACTTTATGTTCTGTAGAATGTATATAATACATGTATAGATATTTGTGTGTATATATATATATATGCACACACACACACACACACACACACACACACACACACACACACACATATATATATACACTAATTATATGACCCTTAGCCCACCCTCAGGATTAAAAAAATAAAATATCTTACAAGTCTTTGGTAAAGAACAAAGACATTTTTGAAAGGAAAAATAGAAATATAAAAACCATCTTATTTGTAAATGGATTTGTGCATTGTCTATATTAACCTCTTATTGCATTTAGACTGGCATAAATTACCACCTAATATTCAGTACTTCTGCAAAAAATGTGTGGTGCTGTATCATCCACATTTGATTGCCTTAGGTGCCCACTCACTATAAGAACATTGTTATGGACTACTGATCATGCAATTCATTTTCTATGGCTTTTCTAATATATACATGCATAGATGTGTGCATTATACACACAAATAGATATACACATACATATACAGATATATATATATATACAGACATATATATGTGTGTGCATAAACACAGAAAAGCATATATATATATATATATATATATATATATATACATATACATGACTGTGTGTATGTTATACAGAAGAATTTAGGCACATATACCACATATGTATCTGTATACAGATCTATGTAGATATCCATTTAATATAACTATATATATATATGATATACATTATAGTATAGTGTTATACAGTAAAATATTACTAGATATAATATGTGTATATATGTGTGTGTCTGTGTCTGTGTGTATAATATGCATACATATATATGCATATTTCTGTCCAGTAAGGATTTAACTTGCTTAAATACTACTTTAACTGATTACCAGTGAAATCAGCTGCTTTTTTCTCAATAATATTATATACACATGATATTATATGAAGCTGTATTCTTACATTTATGAATATATAGTGAGCTGCACATTGCAAAGTTTTACTGAGAGCAAGTGAGAATGAAAAATGTAGTTATTAGCCAAAGAAAATTGGTATAAATTTATTTCAACGGTATGTATAATTTCTACATGGTCAAGAGTAATTTGTTGGTCAGACAAAGATGAATGTTAGGAAATATAGGAACAGGACTGTCTTTAAATACAAATTTTGCTATATTCCCTTACTAACAAAAAAAAAGTAGAAAAATTGCACATCATTCCAACACAATAATCTCTTTAATTATGCCATTACATAGCCTTGTAAAAAGCTTTAAAGAATCAACCAGTAATGTATTCATTAAAAGAATATTACAATTTAGCAGTAGCAACTAGATTACTAGAAGCAATCTTTTGGAAATTGAATACCACAAATATATCCTTTCTCCTACAATTGTTATTGAAGAAAATGTGGCAATTTTGGTTAAGAAGATATTAGATCACATCCCCCGTTTAGAGATAATAATTATACTGAATTCTAAATTCATTATTACCTGTAAAATACCTTTTAGCCAAATTCTCCTACTTCAATTATTTTTCTTACTTTCCTAGGAAAGTTGAATTGTTTTAATTAAAACCTGAGTTGAAAATTTATTATGAAGTCCTTTCAAATGTTAAAGTGTCCCTACCATCTGTAAAGTTAAAATCCCATTATGCCTCAGTAAAAAGTTTTCTTGTGTTATTTTGACCAAAACCATTTATCACTTATTTGACAACCCTCATGGGATGAGGCCTTCACTCCAAACTGAGCTAGGCTGTGACCTCAGACAATAGACACTCAGCATTTCAAGGGATCTGTTTCTGAAGGCTTTCTAGCTTGGTGAGACCTATGAAAACCTACCTTCTGAAGGAACAAACAGCATTGGAATAAGGTTTTGGAGCAAATTAAAACAGATGGTAAAATTGATATGAATGACAACAATTTGATCTTTACAGTTATGTATACTACATGTAGGCAAGAGATCTGGAATTCTGAAAGTAGCAAGTATGTGACATGCATATGGAAAACTAGGGTAACATAGTCAATGCAATGCACCCCCCCAAAAAAAAATTAACACCTACAACTAGAGGACAAAGAGCTGTTCTCTGAATCAGTAGGACCATGTACTCAGGGCCTACCTCTAACTTATACTGACTGCATATTCTTGCTCTCCAAGAATGTCACGTGCAAAACAAGTCTTAAATTTGAGTTGTGAGAGGAAATTTCCTTACCAGGGACCTCCTTACATGGAGGGAACCAATGAGCTTAGTAAAATTATCAGAATTAAGCCACACCAGGGTGGGGAACCTGTAGCCTCGAAGCCACATGTGGCCCTCTTCAGGTCCTCAAGTGTGGCCCTTTGAGTGAATCCATGCTTCACAGAACATATCCCCTTAATAAAAGGTTTTATTCTGTAAAACTTGGACTCAGTCAAAAAGCCACACCCAAGGACCTAGAAGGCCACAGGTGAACTCAAGGTGGCATATTTCTGGCCCTTGAGCCAGCTGGGCAGTAGAGATACAAAGACAAAACTTATTATCAAACCTCATCTTGAAGAATTTACATTCTACTAGGAGAAATAACATATTCCAATAAAATATACACAAACTACATACAAAAAAATCAGTGTGTTTGGGAGGAGGATGTTAGGGTGGGGGGAGGAGGAAGAATAAAAACTCCAGGAAATCAGGAAAAATTTCTTGAAGGAAATGGGCCTTGAGCTGTACCTTTAAGGGAGCTGGGCATTCTAGCTAAGTAGTTTGAGATACAGTATTGGACTTGTAGTGAGAAAGACCTGGGATTGAAACCTGCGTCAGATAATTAATTATGTCATCCCAGTCAATTCAATTAGCTTTTCTTTGTATTAATTTCTTCCTTTGTAATGAGGATGATAATAATAATGCCTAACTTAGAGGGTTGCTGTGAGAATCAAGATATATTTTGGAAATTCCAAAGGATTTTATAAATGGCAGTTATTAGTGTTAGCAATACCATAAGGTAGAGATGAGTAGAGAAAATTCTAGGCATGAAGTCATATTACACAAAGACACAGAGATGTAGTGATGGGTACTGGGAAGAACCATTTGATCATTCAGTCTAAAGCGTAGATTATCAGAAAGGTAGTAACATATAATCAGTCTCGGTTTACAATAAGGAACCAGAAAGCAAAGGACTCTATATACCATAGGAACTTGTATTGTTTTCCTTGAGGCAATGTGGATAAATGAATGAATGAATGAGTAAATGAATGAATGTAAAAGCTCTTATTGAATGCTGTGTAAAAGTTACAATTTCCAAGACTGTTTATAAGAATTTCCTTTCCTGGGCCTTCAGTTACTGTGACTGCTGAGGAACTGGGGGCCTTAGCACCTAAATGGAGGTTTCCAGATCCCATCTCCTAAAAAAGCAATCATCATTTTTTATTTTATATAAAATAATTCTAAAATAATTTTAAATTACAATATCACTCCAAAAATACAAACTATCATTATTGTAATGGAGAAATGCTAGGTATGTTTCTAATAAGATCAGAGGTAAAGAAAAGGTATTTATGCTTATTATTGTTCATTTCTCTAATATTAAAATTATATAAAAAGATAAAAATACATTAGAGAGAAAAAGAACTTAACAGGATAGCTAAAAATATGGATAGGAAGTTTTAAAATAAAGAATTTTATAACTACAAAAAGAATGTCCCAAATAATTGAGTAGAGATATAAATATTAGAAGGGAAAAAACTCTAATTTTTACCCTCTTAACAACCTGATTTTATATATATATATATATATATATATATATATATATAATATGTATAGCAGCACTATTTATATTTGAAAGGAACTGGAAATAAAATAAAAAACAACTATTATGGTGTGAATATAACAGAACACTATTATAACATTTTAAAATTACATACTGGCTAGAGGGACATCGAGAGAGCAGCTATGGTGGTTTTCAGAATTATCAATGCATAGATGGCAAAGACAAAGTAAGAGTTCAGTGTATACTTTGGGAACAGGGAGTCTGGGAGTGTAGGAAACCAAGCAAACATGCAAAGGGGTAATCTCTCTTGCTTTAACCTCCCTGGATCTGGATTGATGTCTAGGGGTGTGTGACCAGTGAGCCAGGTGGTGTAGAGGCTTCAGAGAGGTCAGCTCCGGCAGCTCCAAAAAGCCCAGTGATTTGGGACAAAGCTCTCCTCTCTGGCAGCAGAGTTCTACTATGGCAAAAAGCTCAAAAGTCAAATAACTGAGCAACATGAGCAAGCAAAGGAAGCAAAGCAAGTAATCTGAATTTAGATTCCTTTTTGGGGAGGACAAAAAGGATCAAAGCATGGAACAAGAGGAAGACAGTGAAGTCAGAACTCCTGCATCAAAAGCTTCCAAGAAAAATATGAATTTGTTATAGGTCATACAGGAGCTTAAGAAGGATTTTGAAAATCAAATAAGAGAAGTAGAGGAAAAATTGTGAAGAGAAATGAGAATTATGCAAGAAAATCATGAAAAGAGAGTAAAAAACCTGCCTGAAGAAAAAAAAAAAACACCTTAAAAATAGACTAACTCAAATGGCAAAAGAGGCCATTAAAGCCAATGAGGAGAAGAATGGAAAAAGAATCTCAAAAGCTCAATGAAGAGAATCATTCCTTCAGAATTAGACTATAGCAAATGGAAGCTAGTGACTTTATGAGAAATCAAGATGCTATTAAAGAGAGCCAAACAAATGAACAAATAAAAGGCAATGTGAAATATCTCATTGGAAAAACCACTGACCTGGAAAATATATCCAGGAGAGATCAATTAAAAACTATTGTACTACCTGAATGCCATGATCAAAAAATAACTTTGAAATCATCCTTCAGAAAATTCTCAAGGAAATTTGTGCTGATAATTTAGAACCAGTGGGCAAAATAGAGGTTGAAAGAAACGACCAGTCACCTCTTGAAAAACATCACAAAAAGAAAATTCCTGGGCATATTATAGCCAGGTTCCAGAGTTCCCAGATAAAGGAGAAAATATTACAAGCAGCCAAGTAGAAATAATTTGAATATGGTAGAAACACAATCATAATAACACAGGATCTAGCACCTTCTACGATGAGGGCTCAAGGGGCTTGGGATGAGATATTCTGGAGGTCACAGGAGCTGGGATTAAAACCAAGAATCACCTACCCAGCAAAACTTGAGTATCATGTTTCATGGCAAAATATGGTCATTCAATGAAACAGAGAACTTTGAAGCACTCTTTGTTTTTGCTATTTTTTTGAGAGGGGAAGGTAGGGCTATTGGAGTTAAGTGACTTCCCAAGGTCATATGTCTAGTAAGTGTTAAGTGTCTGAGGCTAGATTTTGAACTTGGGTCCTCCTCACTCCAGGATCTGGTGCTCTATTTGCTGAACTACCTAGCCACCACTACTTTCAAGCATTTTTTTTGACTACATGATTGACAGGTTTAATGTAACTGTTATTCCCATTTCTGCCCTGCAAAAGTAAGAAAATGCCCCCATCAAAATTACACTGTAACATATAAGAACAAATTTTCTTGGGGCGGCTAGGTGGCGCAGTGAGTAAGAGCGCCAGCCTTTGAGTTGGGATGACCCGAGATCAAATCCGGCCTCAGAAAATGAGCACCCACACATAAATAATGACTTGAGCAAGTTACTTAACCTCAATTGCTTAAAAAAAAAGAACATAGTTGACATAGTTCTTCTTGACATAGTTCAAGAGAAAATGTTTGCACCAACTGCATTTAAGGAACAAGTTTTAAGGCATAATTAAAAAATACAAGGACAATTAATTTCTTTTTTTAATTAATTTATTAGTTTAGTTTCAGTTAACAAGATTCAATTCCATAGTCCCTTGATTTTCAAATTTCCTTTACTTCCCTCCCCCCTACCCCCACAACAGCATATAGTCCAGTAGATGATCTGCAAATACATTCATATTAGACATTATTCCAATTACAAAGGCATATTGTACTACGTGGGATGAAAGATGGTAAAAAAGAAATAAAACCAAGCAATGAAAAGAAAAAGATCATTTAGTTTGATTCCATCGGGATTCAGGCTCAGTTCTTTCTAGTTATATCTCTGGATGGTGTATTTCTCTCTTTCGTGAGCCTTTCAGGATTGATTTATATCACTGCATTGCTGAAAAGACACCAGTCTGTCATAGTTGGTCATCACAGATATGATATGTCTGTGATTGTATACAAATTTCTTCTGATTCTACTCTTTTTGCTCAGCATCAGTTTGTATATGTCTCTCCAGGTAAATATGAAATCTGTCACCTCCTCCTTTCTTATAGAACAATAATATTCCATTACATTCATATACCACAACTTGTTTAGCCATTCCCCAATTGATGGGCACCTCTTTAGTTTTCAATTCTTTGCAACCACAAAGAGGGCTGCTATAAATATTTTTGTACATATGAGTCTTCCTCCCACTTCTATGATCTCTTTGGGACATAACCCTAGAAGTGGTATTGTTGGGTCAAAGGGTATGAGATTATTTATAATACTTTGGGCATAATTCCAGATTACTCTCCAGAATGGTTGGATAAGTTCACAACTCCACGAGCAATGTATTAGTGTTCCAATTTGTCCATATCCTTTCCAGCATTTGTCACTTTCTTGTTTTGTCATCTTAGCCAATATGATTGGAGAGATGTGGTATCTCAGAGTTGTTTTGATTTGCATTTCTCTAATCAATAGTGATTTAGAGCATTTCTTCATATGCTTATAGATATCTTGAATTTCTTTCTCTGAAAACTGCCTGTTCATATCCTTTGACCATTTATCAATTGGGGAATGACTTGTATTTATATAGATTTGGCTCAATTCTCTATAAATTTTAGAAATGAGTCCTTTATCAGAGACACAAGTTGTAAAAATTATTTCCCAATTTCCCACCTCCCTCTTGATCTTGGTTACATTGGCTTTGTTTGTACAGAAGCTTTTCAATTTAATGTAATCAAAATTATCCATTTTACATTTTAAAATGCTCTCTAATTTTTGTTTGGTCCTAAAATCTTCCCCTCTTCAGAAGTCTGTCAGGTAAACTATTCCTTGCTTTCCCAAATTGCTTACAGTATCATCCTTTACACCTAGATCATGCACCCATTTAGACTTGATTTTGGTATATGGTGTTAGATAGTGATCTATGCCCACTTTCCGCCATACTGTATTCCAGTTTTCCCAGCAGTTTTTGTCAAATAGTGCATTCTTATCCCAAAAACTGGGGTCTTTGGGTTTATCGAACAATAGGTTACTATATTCATTAACTGCTGGGTCTCCTGCGCCTAATCTATTCCATTGATCCACTACTCTACACCTCTGCCAGTACCAAGCAGTTTTGATGACTACTGCTGTATATTACAGATTAAGATCTGGCATAGCTAGTCCACCTTCCCTAGCATTTCTTTTCATTAATTCCCTTGATATTCTAGACCGTTTGTTTTTCCAAATAAATTTTGTTATTATTTTGTCAAAGTCTAAAAAGTAGGTTTTTGGTAAATTGATTGGTATGGCACTAAATATATAGTTTAGATTGGGTAAAAGTGTCATTTTTATTATATTAGCTCGACCCAGCCACAAGCAATTGATATTTTTCCAACTATTTCAATCTGATTTTATTTGTGTGAGAAGTGTTTTGTAGTTGTGATCATATAGATTCTGGGTTTGTTTTGGCAAGTAGATTCCCAAATATTTTGTAATGTCTACAGTGACTTTAAATGGGATTTTACTTTCTATCTCTTGTTGTTGAGTTTCATTAGAGATGTACAGGAATGCTGAGGATTTATGTGGGTTTATTTTATATCCTGCAACTTTGCCAATTTTATTTATTGTCTCAAGTAGATTTTCACTTGATTCTCTAGGATTCTCTAAGTATATCATTATATCATCTGCAAAGAGTGATAGCTTGGTCACTTCTTTGCCTAATTTGATTCCTTTGATTTCTTCTCTAATTTTTCTTCTCTAATTTTCTTCTCTAATTGCTACTGCTAGTGTTTCTAGCACCAGATTGAATAAGAGGGATGATAGTGGACACCCTTGTTTCACTCCTGACATTATTGGAAAGGCTTCTAGTTTATCCCCATTGCATAGAATACTTGCTGATGGTTTTAAATAGATACTATCAACTATTTTAAGGAAGGCTCCATTTATTCCTATACTTTCTAGTGTTTTTAATAGGAATGGATGTCGTACTTTGTCAAAAGCCTTTTCTGCATCTATTGAGATGATCATGTGGCTTTTGCTAGTTTTATTGTTGATATGCTCAATTATACTGATGCTTTTCCTAATATTAAACCATCCTTGCATTCCTGGAATGAATCCTACCTGATCAGAGTGTATTATTTTTGTGAAAAGTTGTTGGAGTCTTTTGGCTAATATTTTATTTAGAATTTTTGCATCTAAATTCATGAGGGAAATTGGTCTATAATTTTTTTTCTCTGTTTTATCTCTTCCTGATTTAGGAATCAGTACCATATTTGTGTCATAGAAAGAGTTTGGTAGGACTCCTTCTTCACTAATTTTCCCAAATAGTTTGTAGAGTATTGGAATCAATTATTCTTTAAATATTTGATAGAATTCACTAGTGAACCCATCAGGCCCTGGAGATTTTTTCCTATGAAGTACATTGATGGCTTGTTTGATTTCTTTTTCTGAGATGGGGTTGTTTAGGTAACTCACTTCCTCTTCAGTTAATCTGGGCAACTTTTATTTTGGTAAATATTAATCCATTCCACTAAGATTGTCATATTTATGGGCATACAATAGGGAAAAATAATTCCTCATTATTTTTTTGATTTCCTCTTCATTGGAGATAGATTCACCCTTTTTATTTTTGATACTCATAATTTGGTTTTCTTCTTTTTTTTAACATTGACTATGGTTCTATCAATTTTGTTGATTTTTTCATAAAACAAGCTCTTATTTATTAATCAATAGTTTTCTTGATTTCAATTTTATTAATCTCTCCTTTGGTTTTCAATATTTCTAATTTAGTACTAAATTGGGGATTTTCAATTTGTTCTTTTTCTAGCTTTTTCAATTGCATGTCCAATTCATTGACCTCCCTTCTCTCTGCTTTAATTAAGTATGCACTCAGGGATATAAAACTTCCCCTGAGAACCACCTTTAGTGCATCCCACAAATTTTGGTATGTTGTCTCATTATTATCACTCTTGAATGAAATTATTGATTATTTCTATAATTTCTTGTTTGGCCCATCCATTCTTTCCCTGGATCTTTATTGTATATAATTTTTTACTGCATCATGATCTGAGAATGATGCATTTAATATTTCTGCCTTTTTCACTGGATTGTGAGGTTTTTATGCCCTAGTACATGGTCTATTTTTGAGTATGCACCATGCACTACTTAGAATAAAGTAAATTCCTTTTTATCCCCATTCAGTTTTCTCCAGAGATCCATCATATCTAGTCTCTCTAAGATTCTATTCACCTCCTTAACTTCTTTCTTGTTTATTTTGAAGTTAGATTTATCGAGTTCAGAGAGGGGGAGATTAAGGTCCCCCACTAATATAGTTTTGCTATCTATTTCTTCCTCTAATTCCTTTAACTTCTCCTCTAGGAATGTGGATGCTATACCACTTGGTACATATATATTAAGTAGTGATATTGCTTCAATCTCGATGGTGCCTTTTAGTAGGATATAGTTTCCTTCCTTATCTATTTTAATTAGATCTTTTTTTGCTATTTCTTTATCTGAGATAAGTATTGCTACCCATGCTTTTTTTTTTTTTAACTTCAGCTGAGGCATAATAAATTTTACTCCAACCTTTTACCTTTACCCTGTGGGTATCCCTTTGTTTCAAATGTGTTTCTTGTAGACAGCATATTGTAGGATTATGGTTTTTAATCCATTCTGCTATCCACCTGTGTTTTATGGGAGAGTTCATCCCATTCACATTCACAGTAATGATGACTATCTGTCTCTTCCCCTCCATCCTATTCCCTCCCCTGTTTATGTTTTTATTTCTTCCTTCTCCCTTCCCCTCCTTGAAGTTTTCCCTTTTCACTGTTGTCACCTCCACAAAATGTGAACATTTTTCTCTTGTTGCATCCCAAGTAATGAGCATGTGTTTGTGGGTGTGGGTGTGTGCACTTATGCATTTTTGAGTCTGTGATTCTCTTGTTTATCTTTTTATGTCTTTCTTGAGTCTTGTAATTGGAGATCAAATTTTCCATTGAGCTCTGCCTTTTTCTGATCAGGAAAGTCTGGAAGTCTCTTCTTTCATTAAATGACCATCTTCTTGCCTGAAAGATTATGCTCAATTTTGCTGGGTAGTTAATCCTTGGTTGTAGTCCTAGCTCTCTTGCCCTACAAAATATCAAATTCCAGTCCCTCCGCTCTTTTAATGTAGAAGCTGCTAGGTCCTGTGTGATCCTAACTGTAGTTCCTCGATATTTGAATTGTTTCTTTCTGGCTGCTTGTAGAATTTTTTCTTTAATCTTGTAATTCTGGAATTTGGCTAAAATATTTCTTGGAGTTTTCAGTTTGGGATTTCTTTCACGAGGAGTCTGTTGAATTCTATCGATAGCTATTTTATCTTCTGATTCCAGGACCTCAGGACAGTTTTCTTTGACGATCTCTTGGAGGATGTTGTCTAGGCTGCTTTTTTCATCCTGGCTTTCTGGTAGACCATTAATTCTTAGGTTGTCCCTCCTGGATCTTTTCTCTAGGTCAGTTATTTTTCCAGTGAGATATTTTACATTTTCTTCCAATTTTTCAATCATCTTGTTTTGTTTGATTAACTCTTGCTGCATCATAGAGTTCTGAGTTTCAGTTTGATTGTTTCTAATTTTTAGCGAATTATGGTCTTCAGTTAGTTTTTAAAGTTCCTTTTTTAGGGAGGTATTTTCTTTTTCCATGTTGGTCACTGCCTCCCTGATTTGGCCTTTAAAATTTTTCTTAAGTTCCTCCAGGAATGCTATTTGGGCTTGAGACCAGATCATGTTTCCTTCTGTGGCCTCAAGTGATGGTAGAGAGTCTATATTGTCCTGTTTATTTGGTTGTTCTTTCCCTGCATAATAGTCTTGAATAGACTTTCTTGCCTTCCCCTTCTTCTCAGCTTCCTTCTTTCCCATTGTGACTTCGTGTTTCTTAGTTTCTCAGGCTATGAGTTTAGGGCCTGTTCCTTGACTTTGAATACCTCTGAGTGGCTAGTTTATGGCTAAGTCAGGGAAGTCAGTGAGGAATGTTAGATGTTTAGGTGGGGGTGAGTCTGATCACTTCAGATTTCTGCCTCTATACCCCTGGGCTATAAGTAGGCTTTTGTTGGTGAGGTGAGGTGGGGCTTGTTGGGACCCCTCCCTCTCTTCTCTTCAGACTCCTGGCTTGTCTCAGTTACACCCCTTCTTGGAGACTCTCAAGCCTGGGGCTATTTCCATTAACTTCGGATTTCAATCTGTGTGGGAGACTTATCTTTGGGTTTTCTGCTTCATGAAGGAGGTTTGGGAGGATCTGAGCAGCTAGAACTTACTTTGCCATTCCAGCCCCTGTATTATACAGACAGGAAGTTTCTAACCTTCCAGGCTGGAGGCTGAATGCAGCAGGAGAAGCTGCTCTCTCCCCTGGGGGCCCGGATCTCCTACCTGGCTCCAATGACCCTTCCCTTCCCTTAGTGAGATGAAGGTGAGAAGACTTTGATTCATCCTTGGTTAAATTGGGTATTGTCTGTACTTTACAGGCTCATAGGAAACAGCAAGCTTATCTTGGCTACAAAGCAATTTCCAAAATTATCAAGAAATCCTCAAGAGATAAAATATTTGGCTAACAAATCCCATATGTCAGTTCCCCTTAATTTGCCGAATACAAAGTGCTTATCAGTAATTTCCTACAAGCACTTAAATATTGAGGACAATGGATGCACATTAATACAAGGTTTCAGTCTGCTAAATATTCTTAGAACATTTACAGAATTTGGTGCTCACCTTGTAGATATCCATCATGAAACCTCATCTGCTCTATTTGCATGGTAACAACATGTTCCAAAATTCAAGAGGTTTGTAATTGTAAAATATAGCATTGTTTAGTCTGACTGAGGAACATCTCCCTAAATGGATGGAAGGACCATGATTCTATAGTTAAATGTGATCAAGGAATTTGTAGTTTATTATCTCCACTTGAAAAACTGATATTTTAACCAATAATATTAGATCTAGTTAATTTCCATATCTAAAGTTTCCAGTTTCACTGGGCAGAAGATTGAAGAGATTCCCCAAAATGAGTAATCACTCTTACAAGGAAATTTTCTGCTTACTCTTTAGGGTACCTATGTAATTAAGGTGTCATAAATGGTTCAAAGTTATCAGCAGTTTGTGAAGCTGTTATTTGAACAGCATTAAAAATGGCTCTTTAAATATTGTCCAAAATGTTTATTTTGAAGAACTAAAGATTTGCTCTCCTCCCCCATCAACTGATTATAGTAAAAAAAGTCTTAGAAAAATATGAATAACCAAAATATCAGAAAGAAATCAGTTAGGTTAATAAGGCCTTTACAAAACACTGGAAGGCCCTACTTACTCCCTTTAGAAAAGAATTGTGGTTTGTGAAAGTAGTATGTTCACACTACTGGTGGACTGAAGAGGCAGTCAAAGGCATTTAATGCTTATGAGAATGGCAGGGAGAAATTATTCACTTTAAAAATCAGTTAATAAGAGAACCAACCTATTATCTTACTAAGGCAGACCCTTTGATCTAAGATCAGGCCAAGGGTTTCTAAATGACAGAAGGTACAGAGGCCCCTGGAAGATCTGGGTGCAAAAATCTGCCATTAAGAATAGGTCTATGAACAAGGGAAAAGGAAAATTGGCTTAACTGATTAAGCACTTGCAAGAGGTCAAGTCTAATACCCCTTTCAAGTAACAGCTTAGTGAGTCTTTCCCTGGCTTTAGTGAGACAGAGGTCTAAAAGCCTCATAGGATGTCTGCAGAACAATGCATCATGGAGGCAAACTTAAAAGGACACAAACAGATTTGACACCCTTTTTCTTAAATATTAGTAGTGCCCCCAGAAAAGGTAAAGGTTGTGCATCATCACTCTATATAATTTAATGGCTCGGTGAGCTAAATGATCTATTACCCTTCTAAAACACAACTTGTATCCCTTTAACAGACAGAGGAGGGGGAGCACTCCTTGTCAAGCTGTCCAACCCAATCATTCACATGGGTTTTTAGTCCTCTAGTGACACTGTCAATGGCTACTGCTGCAGGACCATCCCTAGATGTACATTGCCCACCAAAACACAAATGTTCCTAGTACCCATAAAGATTCTACTCTTTCCCCATTTACTTTCACTCCATCAAAGACTCTCATATTTGCAACAAATTCTTGGATGCAAACCTGGGGATTTCCTTAATGCTCCCATAGGATTTGTTTTCTCTATTCCCTGAAAGGTTGTGTCCCCTGGTCCTGTGTAGCCCTAGCTGTTTCTAGAACACAAGTTTGAGCAGCAAGCTACATGAAAATCTTCACATAAATCATCCTCCCCTCCCCTCCCCACCCCACCCCAACTTGTACTAATTAGAAACTATAAACCTTGGCACCCTAACAGAAGAGTTTCTAGTCTGAAGATGCTGGTATTAGTTTCCTTTAGTAGAAAGAGATGCTGGATTTGCCACCTGTTGGGTTGAGGACTTTGTTGTGTGAGCGAGGCCTGGGGCCAAACCTGGACTCATGGTTGTTAATCTTGAGTTTAGACTCAGCTTCCTTGGCTCGTTCCTCCTTTCCTTTGTCAGATTTCTCATCGTGTCCTTCTCTTAAAGATTGTGTATTCTCTGTAGCTTTGAGTTGCAATTTTGTGTCCTCACCTTCACATAAAACAATATGATCCTTGGACTTGTTTGGGTGTGCTAAGGGTGCAGTAATGGTGACTGGAGATATCAGATATCACTGGTCTTCCCACCAGAGGGATTCAAACAATATCGAGCCTGCACAGGAGTAGGCTCTTCAAAGATGCCGCTTCCTTTGCCTCCTGGAGGATTTGACCTTTTGGGTGTATTCTGAGGTTCCTCAGATGCTCCAAAGATATTAGATGCCATTCTATTCGGTCTACTTGAAGGAATAACTTCTTTAGGAGTTCCAAAGAGATTGCTTGAGTCTCCTCCAGGGGGGTTTCATTACCCTGGAGCTTGGCTTGCCGCCCTCATTCTCCCTCCCCTGGAACATGTTGGCAGCATCTGAGGCAGCAGTGGTGCTTGTGGCAGCCAAAGTGGCAGCGATGGCGGCAGCTGCAAAGGAGCTCCTCTCGCACTGCAGACCAGCACAGTTCCCCACTTTCAAGCATTCTTGATGAAAAAATCAGAGTTGAATAGAAAAGTTGGTTTTCGGATCCAAGAAACCAGAGAAGCTTGAGAATGTAAACAGGGAAAAGAAATCATAAGGAACTTATCAAAGTTGAACTATTTATGTTCCTACATGGAAATATGATAATTGAAATTTTTGAAACTTTTTTTCAGTATGAAAATAGTTGAAGGGAATATAAATGTATGTATGTATATATGTGTGTGTTGTATGTATGTATGTATGTATATATATATATATGTTTGTATAAGAGGGTATATGGTCAAATGAATACATATGTGAGTATATATATGTGTGTGTGTGTGTGTGTGTGTGTGTGTGTGTGTGTGTGTGTACAGGTATACATGGACAGAGGTCACAATACCAATTTAATAGGTAGGTATGACACTTAAAATGTGAAATTGAGAGGTGAGAGGAATATAATGAGAGAAGATGGAGAGAGACAGAATGAGATAAATTACCTTACAAAGAAAAGGCAAGGTAAAACTGTTACAATAGAGGGGAAGAACAGGAAGGCAAAACAGAATCAGTCAAACATACTCTCATTGAATTTGGCCTAGGGAGGGAATGACATACATATTAAATCAGGTATCTCACCATACAGGAGAGCAGTGGGAGAAGGGGATAAAAGGAGGGATGATGGAGGGTAAGGCAGGTGGGGGAAAGGGAAGCAAGAAGCACACACTTTTTAAAAGGGACAGGGTCAAAGCAGAGAATACAATAATTGGGGGGTAGTATAGGATTGGGTAATATAGTCAGTCTTTCACATATACCCACTATGGAAATGTGTTGCATAGCTACACATGTACAACCAGTACTGAATTGGCTAACTTCCCATTAAGGGTTGATGATGAGGTAGGAAGGGAAAGAATCTCGAATTTTTTTTAAACAAATGCTTTATTAACTTCTGTTTTACATCATTTTTTCCGCCAGATTTTGAGTTACAATCATTTTCCCCCCGTTATTCCCCTACCCAACCTCCCAGAATAGCAGTCCCACAAGATATCGCTTCCTCCAATCTGCTCTCTCCCATACCTTCTCCCATACTCCCATCGACTTTTCCATTAGAGGAAGGTGAATCTTTGTGTCCCAATGCCTGCACATCTTATCTCCCTATTACAAGTAAAAGAGTATTAATAATAGTATTTATATATATTTGAAACATTTAATGTTAAGACCTCGAATTTCAGATCCATTTCCTTCCTCCCTTGTCACCCATTCCCTCTGGGGAGATAAGTAATTCAGTATATGTTGTACATGTCTAGCTATGCAAAACATTATCATAGTAGATATATTGTACAAGGCTGCTTATAATTCCCTCCCACTCATCCCACCCCCCACCTGGTCCATTCCCTACATGATCCTGTCCCTCTTCTATAGTGGGTACTTCCAACCTCCCCTCACCCCAAGGATGCCCTCCCATCCATCATCCCTCCTCTCATCCCCTTCCCCCTATCCTGCTGCAGGTTGAGATATCCCATTTAGTATGTATGTCATTTTCTCCCTGAACCAAATTCAATGTGAATGTGGTTTTGCCTTTTTAGCCTTCCTTATTCTCCACTTCCCCTTGCTTCTTCTACATGGGATAGTTTACCCTACCCTGTCTCTCCCCATCTCCTCTTGCCACTTTCCTCTCTCACCTCATAATTTCATCCCTTGAGTATTCTCCCTTCCCAACAAATTCAACCTATGCCCTCTATCCATATATAACTGTAACCATATACACACACATTCACATATGTATTCATATGAACACACACCCTACTTCCATTATTTTCATAGTGAGAAAGATATCATTAGTCACAGTTATTGCTTTTTCCATATAGGAATGAAATAGTTCAACTTTGATAAGTTCCTTTTGATTTCTTTTCCCTGATTACTTTCTCAGGCATCTCTTGCTTCTTGTGTCTGGATGTCAAATTTTCTATTCAATTCTGGTTTTTTCCTCAAGAATGCTTGAAAGTCCTCTATTCCACTGAATGACCATATTTTCCCCTGAAACAAAATACTCAGTTTTGCTGGTAGGTGACCCTTGGGTTCATTCCCAGTTCTTTTGCCCTCTGGAATATCATATTCCATGCCCTTCGATCCCTCAGTGTAGAAGCTGCCAGGTCCTGGGCTATTCTGATTGTGTTTCCACAATATTGAAATTGTTTCTTCCTGGCTGCTTGGAGTATTTTCTCCTTGATCTGGGGATTCTGGAACCTGGCTATAATATTTCTGGGAGTTTTCTTTTTGGGATCTTTTTCAGGAGGTGATCGGTGGATTCTTTCAACCTCTATTTTGCCCTCTGGATCTAAAACATCAGGGCAGTTTTCCTTGAGAATTTCTTGAAGGGTGATTTCTAGGTTCTTTCTTTGATCATGGCTTTCAGGTAGTCCAATAATTTTTAATTGTCTCTCCTGGATCTATTTTCCAGGTCAGTGGTTTTTCCCATGAGATATTTCACATTGCCTTCTAATCTTTCATTTGTTTGGATCTGCTTAACAGCATCTTGATTTCTCATAAAGTCATTAGCTTCCATTTGCTCCAGTCTAACTCTGAAGGAATGAATCTCCTCAGTGAACTTTTGAGATTCTTTTTCCATCTGGCAAATTCGACTTTTTAAGGCATTCTTCTCCTCATTGCCCTTTTGGGCCTCCTTTGCCATTTCAGTTAGTCTATTTTTTAAGGTGTTGTTTTCCTCAGTCAGGCTGTTGACCCTCATTTCATACTTTTCCTGCACCCTTCTCATTTCTCTTTCCAATTTTTCCTCCATTTCTCTTATTTGATTTTTTTTTTTTTGGTATAAGATCATTGATTGTTGGGTATATGTGATGGTTGATCCTAGAACATCAAATTTTCTTTTTTTTTTTTTAAAACAAATACTTTATTAACTTCTGTTTTACATCATTCATTTCCACCAGATTTTGAGTTACAATCATTTTCCCCCCATTATTCCCCTACCCAACCTCCCAGAATAGCAGTCCCACAAGATATCGCTTCCTCCAATCTGCTCTCCCCCATACCTTCTCCCATACCCCCATCAACTTTTCCATTAGAGGAAGATGAATCTTTGTGTCCCAATGCCTGCACATCTTATCTCCCAATTACAAGCAAAAGAGTATTAATAATAGTATTTATATATATTTGAAACATTTAATGTTAAGACCTCGAATTTCAGATCCATTTCCTTCCTCCCTTGTCACCCATTCCCTCTTGGGATATAAGTAATTCAGTATATGTTGTACATGTCTAGCTATGCAAAACATTATCATAGTAGATATATTGTACAAGGCTGCTTATAAGTCCCTCCCACTCATCCCACCCCCCACCTGGTCCATTCCCTACATGATCCTGTCCCTCTTCTATAGTGAGTACTTCCAACCTCCCCTCACCCCAAGGATGCCCTCCCATCCATCATCCCTCCTCTCATCCCCCTTCCCCTATCCTGCTGCAGGTTGAGATATCCCATTTAGTATGTATGTCATTTTCTCCCTGAACCAAATTCAATGTGAATGTGGTTTTGCCTTTTTAGCCTTCCTTATTCTCCCCCTCCTTTGCACCCACTTCCCTACATGAGATAGTTTACCCTACCATGTCTCTCCCCATCTCCTCTTGCCACTTTCCTCTCTCACCTCATAATTTCATCCCTTGAGTATTCTCCCTTCCCAACAAATTCAACCTATGCCCTCTATCCATATATAACTGTAACCATATACACACACATTCACATATGTATTCATATGACCACACCCCCTTCTTCCATTATTTTCATAGTGAGAAAGATATCATCAGTCACAGATATTGCTTTTCCATATAGGAATGTAAATAGTTCAACTTTGATAAGTTCCTTTTGATTTCTTTTCCCTGATTACCTTCTCAGGCATCTCTTACTTCTTGTGCCTGGATGTCAAATTTTCTATTCAATTCTGGTTTTTTCCTCAAGAATGCTTGAAAGTCCTCTATTCCACTGAATGACCATATTTTCCCTGAAACAAAATACTCAGTTTTGCTGGGTAGGTGACCCTTGGGTTCATTCCCAGTTCTTTTGCCCTCTGGAATATCATATTCCATGCCCTTCGATCCCTCAGTGTAGAAGCTGCCAGGTCCTGGGCTATTCTGATTGTGTTTCCACAATATTGAAATTGTTTCTTCCTGGCTGCTTGGAGTATTTTCTCCTTGATCTGGGGATTCTGGAACCTGGCTATAATATTCCTGGGAGTTTTCTTTTTGGGATCTTTTTCAGGAGGTGATCGGTGGATTCTTTCAACCTCTATTTTGCCCTCTGGATCTAAAACATCAGGGCAGTTTTCCTTGAGAATTTCTTGAAGGGTGATTTCTAGGTTCTTTCCTTGATCATGGCTTTCAGGTAGTCCAATAATTTTTAAATTGTCTCCTGGATCTATTCTCCAGGTCAGTGGTTTTTCCCATGAGATATTTCACATTGCCTTCTAATCTTTCATTTGTTTGGATCTGCTTAACAGCATCTTGATTTCTCATAAAGTCATTAGCTTCCATTTGCTCCAGTCTAACTCTGAAGGAATGAATCTCCTCAGTGAACTTTTGAGATTCTTTTTCCATCTGGCAAATTCGACTTTTTAAGGCATTCTTCTCCTCATTGCCCCTTTGGGCCTCCTTTGCCATTTGAGTTAGTCTATTTTTAAGGTGTTGTTTTCCTCAGTCAGGTTGTTGACCCTCATTTCATACTTTTCCTGCATCCTTCTCATTTCTCTTTCCAATTTTTCCTCCACTTCTCTTATTTGATTTTTAAAGTCCTTCTTAAGGTCCTCTATGGCCTGCAACCCACTCATGTTTGCCCCTGGGGCTTTTGGAGCAGGACTTCTGACCTCACAGTCCTTTTCCTGCTCTATGCCCCCAAAATAGGAGTCTAGGGTTGCATTTTTCTGTTTCCTTTGCCTTGCATGTTGCCACTTAATTACTTGACTTTTGGGCTTGTTGCCACACTATGGCTTTAAGGCCAGATAGAGGAATTTTCATCCCGAACGTGTGGGGGGCAACTTCCGTTTCTGGCAAGCTGTAAACCCACCCACGACTTCCACCCTAGATCACAATCCAGATCCAGGGAGGTTAAAGCAAGAGCGATTACCCCCAAGACTGATCGCTGGATCTCCCTACAATTAATTGCAGGCCAGGAGCTGGAGCTGCCTCTGAAAACTACAAAATGGCGTGTCTCCTCAGCAGCTTCTAGCCCCCAGGGGAGGGAGCTGACGCATTCCCCAAATACAGGTCCCAAAAGTCCATAGGACACTAACCACTTACTTTGTCCTAGGCATGTCTATGTTGATAATTCTGGAGTCGCCACAGTTCCTGGTGTTCTGGGGTTCCTCCAGCCAGCTGCTGGCCCTGCTGCCCTGGGGCTAAAACCTCAGCTCACGCAGACCTCGGCTTGGCTCGGCTCCCCGCGCTCTGCGTGCTGCACGCTGCCAGGTCCCAGACCGCTGAGCTGGTCCTTCCTGCAGGGCTGTTGTGCTGTCTTCAGCGGGAGGTTAGCTTCTCTGTGTCATTCTGTGGGTGCTGGGGCTCCAGAAGTTGTTCAGAGTCCCCTTTTACATAGTTTGGGGGGAATCTGGGGGCAGAGTGGCTTGGAGGAGCTGTTTCTACTTTGCCATCTTGGCTCCGCCCCAAGAATCTCGATTTTAAAGTTTAAAATCAAATGTTTAAACATATATAATTTTCCATGCAACTGGGAAATAAGATATACAGTCTCTGTGGTATAGAGATCCATCTTGCCTTACTGGAAAGTAGGAGGGGTGATGGGGATAGGATACAGGAGAGAGCAGATTAGGGGAGGGGATATGCAGTGGGATCACTGTTTTGGGGTGGTGGGTGGGGGAAAGACAGGGAGAAAATTTGTAACTCAAAATCTTGTGGAAATGAATCATGTAAACTAAAAATAAACAAATTTAATTGAAAAAAAGAATGTTAAAAAAAGAGACATACCATGAATTCAGGGAAAGAAAAAAAAACTAGAAAAGATTTGTAGGCACTAATGCTGAATGAAGTACATAGAATCTAGGAAACATAAAACAGCACTGATGCAAAGGAAAATAGCATTGAAAAAAAATCAAAATTCTGAACAATGATATCAAAAGATATTACTCAGGGGAGGGAATCTGCAACCTGGAGGCCACTATAGTCTGGTTTAGATGCTTCATGATGACATGTGCACCCCTCCTTTCAGCAATTTTTGCCACCTGTCAGTAGAGATGTAAATGCCTATAGATGTGGAATGAAGCATATGTTATCTGAGATGAACTATGTGTTCAGCTGTTTTGTTGAAGTATTTCTTCTTTTTAAAACAGTGAAGGGTCAGTGGATAATATAATAACAACGGCAGCTAACAAAACATTTCTTTTGAATGAAAAATCCACAAAGCTATTATGAGGCTTCAGAATCAAAGAGCTATATTCAAGAGCTATCATCAGGTGAATAACATTCTCTTTGGAGTAAAAAAGGTATTTGAATGGTAGGTCAATACTAGACTCAGTAATTTTATTTAATATAGATGTTGAAAGGAGGTGATCCTTATTATCTTACAGGATAATATTTGAATTAGTAAAAGACTGGTCAAGGAGAATAACGCTTGGAAACACACAGGATAGATTTGTAATAAGAACTTTGAATAACATGCTTGCAAAAGGGGAAAATGACATTAACATAAAGTTTGTCATTTTCTGCAAGGATATCAGAAAAGTGTCTTTTGACCTTAGTATACCCCAAGTAAGTTGTGATTCAGTAACATGGAATTATTGTTAAACAATAATATATAATGCAATGTAGCATTATTAGTCTCTACTACTATTAATCCAGAGAATCTAAGTTTCTTTATCTGTAAAGTAAGATTGGGACTGCATAATATATAAAGTCCTAACTTTATCTAAATCTACTAAATCTACTGTAATAATGCAATGATCTTAAGGTATTTTAACCTTTAGTTAAATGTAATTCTTTAGTTAATGTAATTTAGTTAATGTAATTCTCTTATTTTTTTTCCTTTGAACAATGAATAAGAATTGTGCATATATAAGAAATTGTATGGTTTTTTCAAGAAAATCATGCTGGTGGATGGAGCCAAGATGGTGGAAAGGAAGCAGTAACTTCTCTAAGCTCCTCTGTGAATCCCATCATTAAACCTTAAAAGGTGAATCTGAATGAATTTTGGAGTGACAAAATCCACTTGGAGATGGAGGGTGGCAGAATCCAGCCCAGGAAAGTGTCCAGTGCGTCCAGACAGGGTGAGTGCAGAGCATGTGGGGTCTGCACAGCTCAGACTTAAGAACAGACAAGCAGACTACACCAGAGAGAGAAGAAGCCCCAGCCTGCAGATTTACCAAGGACATCTTGCTGTCATCTTACTAGGGAATAGGATGGATCATTGGAGCCAGGTAGGAGAGTTCCTGAGCCCCCAGTGGAGACAACAGCTTCTCCTGCAGCTATCAGCCCCCAGCCTGGAAGTTTAGAAATTGCCTGCCTGTATAATACAGGGGCTAGAATGGCAAAGTAAATTCTAGAGGCTCTGATCCTCCCATCCCTCCTTCACGAAGTAGAAAACCCAAAGATAAATCTCCCACCCAGATTGAAATCCCAGGTTAGTGGAAATAACCTCAAGCTTGGGAGTCTTCTAGAAGGGGTGTAACTGAGGCAGCCAGGTGTCTGAAGAGAAGAAATTGTATGGTTTAATGTGAATTACATTGAATACTTTCAGGAAATTTGGTTTGTGGTACTAGTTCCATGTCACTTGGCCTCATTGGGCCTGTTTTCTTATTGGAGAAATATTTCCTGTAGAGATACAAAATGTTATGATTATTTGTAGATAGCATCTTGTTCTCTATACTGAAAGGAAATCTTGACATGGATTAAGACATTTCTCAGTGAATCTGAAAATTCCTCACCATTCATCTTGAAAATATTTTTACTGGAATTCTATAGGACAAAATTTCCTAGTAAGTTTGATAAAGTAGACAGTAAAGTGAAAAATCTATCTATCAGTTTGACCTGTACAAGAAAAATATTATTCAGTCACTGCTGATGTGGATCATTCAATTTCCTTAAGGGCAAAACATCTGGGGGGTGGCAGGAAAGGAAAAAAAGACATTTGAGTTAACATTTACACATACAGGGGAAATATGGCTTCAGAAAATTGACTACTTTGCTAAAGAATAGTTCCTGGAATATATAGGAACAAATACAATAATTCTGTCTTTGGTGCAAGAAATCTCTGACAAGTAAAAAACAGAACAAAACAATCAAACAAAAAAAAGAAACCATCATACACTGTTATCACTCAAGCACTCTATCTATGACTTAACTTATGCATTCATCAAGTCTTTAGTGTAAGCATCTATGATGTTTAAATTACTGTGCATATTGTTGATGGCTCCCAAAGACCCTTCTGTAATATGCCAGTGATAGAATTAAAGACCATTGTGGAACCTTGCATATAGAGTTTTCACCCCACCAACCCCAAGAGAGTGAATCTTATCATTTGAACAATAATGAGCTAGTCCTGACCTCTATCTGAATAGTGCTATGAGAAGCTACTTTCTATACTGCCTATTAATAACTCCACTTAGATGAGCCACAAGTAATTAAAACACAAAATGTTCAGAATCAAGCTCATTCTCTTTTTCCACAAATCTTCTCCTCCTTTGGTAATACCTTTGCATTCAGGGCACTTCATAATCTGGCTCAGTCTTGCAATCCAAATTTATTGTTCACCAATCCCCTTTGTTGACATGACATTCTAGACAAACTTGTGGAATTTTGACGATTTGCTTTAATATTTTTGAGTATGCCCTCTCCTGTACTTAGATCTCTCTTTGTTTCCTTCTGTTAAAATTCACTTCTTTGGAAAACCAGCTTCTCTCTGAAGATTTCCATGATTGCCCCCATGTAGTAGTGTTCCCTCCTTCCCTAAATTCTGTTTTGCTTTGAACTTTGCATATGCATTCATCAAACTATTGAAGTTAACCTTATTCATATCTTATTCTTTATTAGTCTAAAAATTCTGTAAGGATATAGTACACACTACCTTATTTTTCAAATTTTTGTAATCACAGTGCCTAACAAAACTAAATGCAATAAATTCAAAATTATGAATATCTATTAATGCCAGTGGTATAGATATTTAATAAGTTACCAGTCAAGCAGTCCACTGCTCATGCAAAAGCTGCCTGAAATTTTCCAAGTTATATCACAAAAGGAGGTTATACCCCAGGTATTCAAGGATGATTCTGTTGTCCATTTCTATAAAGGTAAAGGAAAGAGATTGTCCTCTGACAATCATTGATGCATCTCTCTCAATCACTGCTGGCAAGATTCTTGCTAGACTATTCTTTAATAGACTTCACTTGAAAGATGGTCACCTACCTAAGAGCCAGTGTGGCTTCAAAAAGGTGTATGATTTTTTCACAGATGATTGTGCACTCAATGAAGCCTCTGAAACTGAAATACAAAAACGAATGTACCAATTGTCTATTGCTTGTGCTAATTTTGGCCTAAAGTTAACCTAAGAAAACACAGGTTCTTTCCCAGCCAGCACCACACCATCCATACACGGAACCATCAGTTACAGCAAATGGAGAAATTTTGAAAACTGTGGCCAAGTTCTCTTTCCTTGACAGTATATTTTCCAGGGATATGCAGATAGATGATGAGGTTGATACAAACATTGTGAGAGTTAGCTCAGTGTTTGGGAGACTCTGAAGGAAAGTGTGGGAGAGAAGAGGTATTAGACTACCAGACTGAAGGTGTACAGAGTTGTGCTGACCTCATTGTTGTTAGGAACAACAGGTCCTCAGTTAGGAACTGAGAAAAGTATAAACTGGAATGTATACCAGCACCATGCCACTGAATCACCTACATCTATCTGAATTATCTTAGGAAGATTCTGAAGATCACCTGGCATGAGAAGGTACCTAACACTGAGGTCATTTCTTGAGCTAAACTGCCAAGCATTCAAACTGTACTGAAGAGAGAGCAAGTCCAATCAGCTGGCAACATTGCTAAAATGCCAAACGTTTTTGCCTAAAAGATTATTCTATGGAGAACTCACATAGTGCAGGAACTTTCATGGTGGTCAGAAGAAGCAATACAAGAATCCTCTCAAGCTCTCTCTGAAGAACTTTGGAAAGGATTGCGTGACATGGGGGACACAGGCAAATCTCCCCGAATATATGTGGTTTTCAAACAAAGACTAAACACTGAATGGCTTAGAGTTGAAAAGTTTTAAAAATCTTTTGCCTCAGGGCTCAGTTGGAAAGTCCTGAAAATCCTGGTCACTTAGAATCTGATTGGCTCTGCACCAGGGCTCTATATGACTCAACATGGGATGTGAATTGGGCAAAGCATTCAAAGTGGCATTATATCCATGACTGAAATACCTGTGTACCTTTAGACCTAGAAACACAGCCTTCATTCCAAGGGAAAAAAGGGAAATATATGGTCACAAAGGCCTATTAAGGGACAGGGAAGATCTTCATATTCCATTAACCCTACACCACTCACTAAGGATATATGCTCCTGAGAAAGAACCCCAATTCTTTGCCTTCTTCATTTGTTCTTTTCCATTCAAGCTGGAGACAGAAGAATCTAGAACCTTGATTAAGAGAGAAAGCCAGAGGAATCTAGGGATCCAAATCCAGACTGGCTATTGCAGCCAGTGCAGGGATGATGACATGAGAAAAAAGAAGCAATCCTTAGCAGTGATCTTTAGGACTCCAACCAGGGGAAGGATCCATCTGGCCCTAGTGTAAATGTGTAAATGAAGTTGGTGGGAGCAGTACTGCATAGGAACTGAGCTAAATGTAAACAAATCTCTCCTGGAGATTGAGGTGGTTTAGAGAAGATTATTTTTCACATATATCAAGGGAAATGTTTTATACATTTGTTCTTGATATATTTTCAAATTAAATATACCTTTGTAGAAGATAACTAGTATTAAGTGACAAAATGGAACTGGTGTTAGTCACTAATCTGTAGGTATCAAATGGAAAATTAAAAACTGGCCAATCGGGTCATGAACAGACAGAAAAGACTCTTCAAATCGTTCAGGGTACCCTGCAAATCTGAGAGGGAAGTCTGTCTCTAATTGATGATCATCCCCTTGATTTCCAATTCTTTACCACCATAAAAAATAATTTCTGAGGGGGCAGGTTGAAGAAGGTAGAGTAGAAACAGGAATTCCATGGGGCTCTGGCTCCCACCTCCTTCAATTCATGTAAGGGGTGACTGAACAAACTTCGGAGCTACAGAATGCACAATATGACAAAGAGAAGCTAACTTCCCTCTGAGGACAGCCCAGAAGGCCAGAGATCTTAGCCCCAGGGCAGCCAGACCAGTTGCTGGCTGCAGGGACTTCAAATCAGCAGAAGCTATGGCAGTTTCCAATATTATCAAACCATAGATGCTAAGGAAAAAGTGAGAGGTCAGTGCAGTGTAGGCTTTCGTATCCAGTATTTCAGGAGTGAGGTTGGCTTTTGCCTCCAGGGTGAGAAGCCAATGAGGTGCCACGGACCTGCAGCAGCTGCCACATAGCAGCTTTGGCTCCTGGTCTGCACATTGTAGGGGAACCAGGCAACCAGCCTGAGGGGTAATCACTCCTGCTTTAAGCTGCTTGGATCTGGATTGCTGTCTAGGGTGGAGGTCCTGGGGCATGTGACCAGCTTGCCTGAATATGTGGAGGTTTCAGAGAGGGCACCCATCTAATACTTTGGCAGCTGAGAAAACCCCAGAGTTTGGGACGAAGTTCCCCTGTCTGGTGGCAAAGTACTACTGTGGCAAGAAGCCCAAAAGTCAAGTAACTGAGTGGCAATATAAACAAGCAAAGTAAGCAAAGCAAACAAAGAAACCCAAGTTTACAGTCCTATTTTGGGGACAAAAAGGATCAAAGGATGGAACAGGAGGAAGACAGTGAAGTCAGAACTCCTGCACCAAAAGCTTCCAAGAAATATAGAAGCTTGTTACAGGCCAGAGAGGAGCTTAAGAAGGATTTTGAAAATCAAATAAGAGAAGTAGAGGAAAAATTGGGAAGAGAAATGAGAATGATGCAAGAAAATTATGAAATGAGAGTCAACACCCTGACTGAAAAAACAACACCTTAAAATATAGACTAACTCAACTGGCAAAAGAGGCCCAAAAAGCCAGTGGGTAGAAAAATGTCTTAAAGAGCTGAATTTTCCAGATGGAAAAAGAATCTTAAAAGCTCACTGAAGAGAATTATTCCTTCAGAATTAGATTGGAGCAAATGGAAGCTAGTGACTTTATGAGAAATCAAGATACTATTAAACAGATCCAAACAAATAAAAAAAATAGAAGGCAATGTGAAATATCTCATGGAAAAACCACTGACCTGGAACATAGATCAAGGAGAGATAATTTTAAAATTATTGGACTACCTGAAAGCTATGATCAAAAAAAGAACCTATAAATCATCCTTCAAGAAATTCTTAAGGAAAATTGCCCTGATGTTTTAAAATCAGATGGCAAAATAGAGTTTGAAAGAATCCACCAATCACCTCCTGAAAAAGATCCCAGAAAGAAAACTCCTAGGAATAACATAGCCAGGTTTCAGAATTTCCAGACCAAGGAGAAAATATTACAAGCAGCCAGGAAAAAACAATTTGAATACTGGGGAAACACAGTCAAGATTACACAGGATCTGGCAGCTTCTACACTGAGGGATTGAAGGGCTTGGAATATGATATTCTGGAGGACAAAGAAGTTGGGATTAAAACCAAGAAACACCTACCCAGCAAAACCAAGCATCATGTTTCGGGGGAAAATATGATCATTCAGTCGAATAGAGGACTTTCAAGCATTTCTGATGGAAAAACCAGAGTTGAACAGAAAATTTGACATTCAGATACAAGAAGCAAGAGTAGCATGAGAAGGTAAACAGGGAAAAGAAATCATAAGGTTCTTATCAAAGGTTAACTATTTACATCACTACATGGAAAAACGATAATTGTAACTTATGAAACATTTCTCAGTATGAGAATAGTTGAAAGGAATAGAAATGTGTGTGTGTGTGTGTGTGTGTGTGTGTGTATACATATATATGTCTGTATTGGAGGGTATACCGGTATATGAATACATATGTGAATGTTTGTATATATTTGTACAGGTATACATAGATAGAGGGCACAGGACAAATTTAATAGGAAGAGATGATACTTAAAAGGTGAAATTAAGAGGTGAGAAAGGAATATAATGAGATGAGATGGGGTGAGACAGAATGGAGTAAACTATCTCATATAGAAGAGGCTGGGGAAATGGTCACAATGGAGGGGAAGAACATGAAGGCAAAAGGGAATAGGTCAACCTTATTCTCATTGCATTTGGCTTATGGAGGGATTGACATACACACTAGATAGGGTATCGCACTCTACAGCAGAGTAGGGGGAAGGGGATGAGAGGGGGCATGATTGAAATGAAGGCAGGCTGGAAGGGAGGGAAGTTGGAAGCACCCACTTTTTAAAAGGTACAGGATCAAAGTAGAGAACAGAACATGTGGGAGGTGTGATAGGAGGGAAGGAAATATAATTAGTCTTTTACAATATATCCATTATGGAAATGTTTTGCATAGCTACACATGTACAACCTATATTGAATTGCTTATCTTCCCAGTATGGGTGTGAGACAAGGGAAGAAGAGAAGGAATGTGGATTTCAGAACTTCAAAATCACATGTATAATATATAGATATATATGATAGAGATAGAGATAGATAGATATTATTATTAATATTATTTTACTTGTAACTGGGAAATAAGATATACATGCATTGGGGCATAGACATCCACCATACCCTACCGGAAAGTTGGAGGGGGCATGGGAGAAGATATGGGAGAGACCAGATTGGAGGAGGGTATATCCAGTGGGATTGATATTTTGGGGTGGTGGCTATGGAGAAAAAATGGGGAGAAAATGTGTAGCTCAAACTCTTGCAGAAATGATGTAAACTAGAAGTTAATAAAGCATTTGATAAATAAAATAATTAAAATAATTACTATAAATATTTTTGTACATACTGGTACATTTTAGGTAAACTTTTGGTATGTCATTCTGGCTATGTGGCCGGCCCATCAGAATTGTAGTCTTTGAAGTGGAGTTTGTATGCTTGGCAAGTCAACTAAAGAAAGGATCTTAGTGTCTAGTACCTTACCTTGCCAGCTGATTTTCAAAATCATTCTAAGACAATTCAAAAGGAAGTGGATCAGTTTTCTGGCATGGCACTAGTAGATTGTCCAAGTGACACAGACATACAACAATGAAGACAGCTCAATGGCTCAGTAGACCTTCAGTATTGTACATAGCCTAATACCTCTTCTCTCTCATATTTTGTTTTGGAGCCTTTCAAACACTGAGCTAGTTTTGGCAATGGTGCATCAACCTCATCATCTATGTGTATATCCCTAGAAAGTATATTGCCATGCTAAGTGAACTTAACCACAGCATGTAAAATTTCTCCATTTGCTTTGACCAGTGGTTCCTTGTGTGTATAATGTGGTGCTGTTTTCTTGGTAGTGAATGCCAAACCAAAAGTGATCCATACTCTGTTGGACCTCAGCTTCAGAGGTTGCATTGAGTGTTAATAGACCTCCACTTAAGAATAAAGTAGGATAGGGGTGGCTAGGTGGTGCAGTGAGTAAGAGCACCGGCCTCGGAGTTGGGATGACCTGAGATCGAATCCAGCCTCAGAAAATGAGCACCCACACACAAATAATGACTAGCCGTGTAACCTTGAGCAAGTTACTTAACCCCAATTGCTTTAAAAAAAAAAGAATAAGGTAGGATATCATAACTATATCCCTCCTCCCACCCAGAAACTCAAAGCAGTCTTGCCTCATACACAACATGGAATGAAAAGAGAACAAGAGATCGTATAAGGAAGAAAAATGAATCATCCCTTTCATATGCATATTCAAGTCTGCCTCAGTAGTTTGAGGTGCCAGTTCTGTAGGCATCACAGACACCTGTAAAACTTAAAAAAAAAAACAAACCCTCAAGATAACAGCTCCTTACCCTGCCACCTCTAGTCTGGCATGGCTGAAAACAGGCTTCCAAAGTTTCATAGGTTAGGTTGGAACCAAGCAGTAATATTTGTATATACTCCGTATAGTCCAACTATACTAAAAGGCAAAGAAGGCAAAATGCTCTAAGGACAAGGTTGTCACTGACTAGCCTTTTTCCCCAACCCATTAAATATTTTGTGTTTTTGTTTTTCAATCTAGACATATGGTTTCTACAGTGTATTAGAAACTTCCATTGTGGAAATTACCTCCCTTGATACAAATTAGCATATAATCTATAATGTCTCTTTGCCTTCAGGCACTGAGAAGTTAAGGAATTTATGCACGGTCTCATAAGCAGTATGTATCAAAAGCAGTTTTTGAACTCTCATCTTCTTAATATTATTCACTACGCCGGGCTACCTCACAGTTAGTACAATTCACGGTTATGTTCCATAGATGAAGTTTTAAGTGTTCGTTGAAATCCCAATGCAAAAGGAATGCTATTGCTTTTATCTTGTTCCTATTATTTGGTTTCATATCTGGCACACTGCACAATGTCTATCCAAGAGTCTTATGTTAACTTTGCAAACAAAGTATTTATGTCAGGACAGAAGGACACTTGGCAACTGAAAAAACTCCTGAGCCCTGGGCTCAAGTGTGTTCAGTTATTCTGCAGCATTTCTGAACAATATCTTCTATTTCTAGTTTCAAAAAGAGGGAATTAGGAAGCCATGGTTGACTTGCATGAACTAACATGGTCTCACTTCATGAAATTACTAAGTGTGTGGCTTGAGGATTTCTAAAAGTATTGTCCTAATATCCTAATAAGAGTTGTGGCAATTTAAAAGGGAATTTCATTTAGGTTGACAAACCGTGCAGCAGAGTCAGGTCAATGGCACTCAGAGCAACCAGGTTATTAACACCACCATACCCAACTGGAGAATTTTTAATAGAAAGAATGAGACAGGGTTTTGAAGTGTCAAGTGACAGCACAGTCAGACACTTCTCTAACAGACCACATAATTTCGATATGCGCTTAGCAGGTGAAGGGATGTGAATTCCGTCAGGCCTGATCATTGTTAAACATCACCTCATGCCAGTGGAGTGCTGCCAGGCTACTCTTCAGCAAGTTCCACATTTTGGGCATCATGATTATGATTCTAATTAGTTTATTTTAATTATAATCAATACACCAAGGAATAGCCCCAGACAGCTGATACAATTTATTACTTATTCCAAGAGCATTTGCCTTGCTCTTGGCACTGGTGCTATCTCTGGATTGCCCCTGCCTGCTTGACAGCAGCTTGTCAGGGCTGTCCAGATTTCAAATGTCACATCAGACATTCATTATCTACAGGGATATATGCACCTAGATTTGCCACTGGTGACAAGAAGTAAGTATGATGCTCGATGTTTGAAACGTTTCTTTCTATGTGATATCATTTAAGTGACAGAGGGGAGATGAAAAGCTCCTTGTGTTACATTGAATAAACTTCACATCTTGAGGTAGTGGGGAAAAGAAGGTGAGGCATGTAGTATTTTCCCTCAAGATATTGCTTAAGGATTAGAGAAGTTACAGGCAAGAGACTTTTTTTTTTTGGGGGGGGGGGATCAATGTAGCAAATGAAGCTATTAACAGATGTATGCACAAGAGAAAACATTAAGTCCATGTTGAAAACATAAGGTCTTCCATGTTGGGTTGCAGGATCTCATATTCTATTGCTCTGGGATAGCAACTTGACCCTGTTTTTATTGATAAATCTTTTATTCTATCCTCATGAATAATTCAAAGCCTCTAAGTCAGTCTAGCTTATTCCCACAGGGACTAAAAGAAATCCTCAAATAATATGCCATCTATTCCTTACTTTAGCTCCAAGATCATCCCTTCCTTTTCGTCATTTGGATATTGATAGACCAGAAAAGGTTTTGCTGGTTTGGAATTTCTCTTCATGGAAATGAGCAGAATTTTTTGAAAGGTAAGGACTTTTGTTGTTGTTGAGTTTTTTTGTTTGTTTCTTTTTTTATTCAGTTGGGTGAAGAGTTAATTTTCTAATGATCCTAGGCAACCATAAATTCACACAGGAATATTTTCCTATCATAATGTGTAACCTGTCAGCCTGATGTGCTACAAGGCTTATGTTTGGCAAGAGTAGAGGAGGGAGAATTGCTCCCACTAATGACTGCATAATTGCATTACAAGGCCCAGAGAGAAAGATATACACAGGTGATAGGCCTGAAAAATGGTCACAAACAGTCAATGATATCATGGAGACTGACTGGGAATGCTTTAAAATGAAAGATGAAAGCTTCCAGATAGGCTACATTTTGAAGAAAACAGTGAAACAAACTTCATAGAGATGAAAGGTGACCTTATTAAGCAATGAAGTTCCACTATTCAAGTGAAAAAATATAAAGTTAAATTAGCAATTAATCAGCTTCCCACAGAAAATGAGCAAAAATGTTAGATTCAAGGAAAAATGAAAAGCTCAATTTTATTTCTCCCCCTCCTTCTTTTCCTGTAGTCCAGTTTTCTTTCCTGCTGATGCTTATTACCTCATTTGAAAGTGGCCCTTACTTATGGATTGTCTGAAATATTTAAGTCATGTATATTTTGACTGTTAAATGCAACAAAGACATATAAAACTGTACAAGGTGTGCATTTAATTGGTGTGGTAAGGGGAATGTATGAATTATTTAAATTATGATGAAGGATTAGGAGCATTAATAAATCCATGAATTATATAATCCCAAGCCATATTACATTTGAAATATAATTTTAAAAGTCACTTAATTATAGTCATGCCTAATGTTAGGATCATTAAAAAAATAAACCTATTCTCCAATTTGTAGAATAACATATACTAATCAAACTGATTATAAAACAAAATGCTATATACTCAACAACATTTCCCTTTTAATTACTCTACTTAATGGGGGATGTATTCCACATGAAAGGAAGTGGGAAGTAGCAAACCATGAATGAGACTTAATAGGCAAAGAGGACTATTTGATTCAGTTTAACATGTGAGTAATTTTTAATAAATGAACTAAACCTTCACTTGCCTGATTACAGCATGTAAACAGTAATGGGGAGTGAAAAGTTTCTTATTATTATAACATTTAGCAGAATGAATTTTTAGGCAAAGTCAGGAATGGCTGCTCTCCCATCTAAGAATTGTAATCATTAATATTCTATCCTGCGCAATGCAGAATTTTTCAAATTGTTTCAGAATAAAATAAGAAACTGGAAGAATAGTTCCATATATTATCTTCATTATCATTGGAATCATCATGATCATCATGGATTTCCTAGAAGGAATGAAAGGAGGAATTCTCTCTCTCTCTCTCTCTCTCTCTCTCTCTCTCTCTCTCTCTCTCTCTCTCTCTTTGTAAGGAGGAGATCCTGAATAGGTACTGAAGGGATAAAAATAATAATAAGGGATATAATAAGCTTCAATGTCTGAAACAAAGGAGATCTGAGATAGAAGAGGTTTGACTCTTTTTAGGGGTGAGTAATGGATGGTGGAAGAATATTACACAGAGAAAAAAGAAAAGAAAAAAGCACTAAAAACAGACTTGAGACTCTTCATGAGGAGTTGAAACCTGGAGTCTCGGAGAAAGAAGATACTCAAGAATGATATAGTACAGTCACAGAAATTATTAGATGAGACAACATCCAGTAAACCATGAAGGAAAAAAGAAGAGTAATAGTTGTTAGTGATTGTCTGGTTAGAAGTACAAAGCCAAGTATGACTCTATGCGGAAAAGAAAATAATAGGTTTGTTGTCTTCCTGATGAATGTATCCAAAATACAATTATCAGAATGAATTAATTATACTCTCATTTGATGATTAAGATGGGTAAAATGATTTTTCAATCATTTTGAATCAAACAATAAAATGTATTGTTAAAGATTATTGAGTTTTGAACAAGAAATTGAAATCCATAGGGATGCATTTTGTATCTTCGTCTCCAAGGGATCTGGAAGAAAAATAAAATTCATTTGATAAGCTAATATCTAGATAAAAAAAGTAGTATTCAAGAAGAGGCTTTAGATTTCCATATCATAATTTTTAAATCAGATGGGTTAAACTAAAAGTAATGGTGAGGGAGATTTCTTTGCATATCTGCAAAGTTAGATACTACAGAGATTACCCACAAAAAGGAAAAATAGCAACTGAAGATCTCAGAAATTTAAAGGATACAAAATCAAGAAAGGAAACAGCAATGAAGCCCCATGACTGTCTGTCTGTCTTTCTCCATGTATACATATGTGCATATATATATATTTATGTACATACATACACACACAAATATGCACATATATGCGTGTAAATATATAGAGACATAAGATGATGATGATGATGGTGAAGATGATGATTTAGACAACAAAAAGTGGGAACTAGAATTACTCAAAATAAGGGGGCAAATTTCACCTTATAGATATTTGTGAGGTTTGTCAGGATGAAGTCCATCACTGAATTATGTTTCTGGATGAAAATATTTTTTTAAAGAAAAAGATTAGATAAAAGATGGTTTAGTATAGTATAATAAGAAAGTATATTAATATGAGGAAGCACAGCTATGTTAAAATCTTGCAAGATAAAGGAAAATGTATCACTGTGATTATATAGAGAATCCTGTGGTTTCTCAAGAGAGCACAGAAATACAGAATGCCTTGAATGGTTTAACAGAGAAAAATATAATTATGAAAGCAGAAATTATGACTTGCATGGCAGAAATAATCAGCAGAATTAAAAACAACAACAACAACACCTTGACTCCATAATGGCAAATCTCCCCAAGCAAAAATGGGAAATAACTGATTAGGAAAGCAAATAAACATAAATGATGAATAATCTGGAAGAAGTGAAACAAGTGAAAGTAATAATGTTCAAAGAAAACGTGATCTCTACACAAACAAAATACATTGATCTCTAAGACAGGATGAATAAAAACCAGGATAATAGATCTCCCAGAAGAACACAAGTAAAAAATACTAAATACAATAATGCAAGGAATAATACAAGAAAACTGCCCTAAATATCTGTTACACACACACACACACACACACACACACACGTATCATTTGAAAGATTGAAAGTACATATAAGGGGGCAGCTTGGTGGTGCAGTAAATAGAACACCAGCCCTGAAGTCAGGAGGACCTGAGTTCAAATATGATCCCAGACACTTATCACACACACACACACACACAAAAATAGATGTATGACCTCAGGCAAGTCACTAAACCCCAATTGCCCTACTCTCCCCCCTCCAGAAAATAAAAACAAACAAACAAACAAACAAAAATAAACAAAGTACATACAAACCACCTACAGATTTAAAACAAACAAAACATAATGTTAACTAGCTCCAAACAATAAGCAAAGTATTCTGCAAGGGACCAGGAAGAAAAATCAACAGGTATAAAGGGAAGGAAATTCAAATATCATGAGACTATTTTTTACACACACCAGAAACTTCAGGAGAGCATGGAATAATGTCTTTTAAAGAGTAAAAGAGCTGAAGATTCAATACAAGGTGACATACCCTACAAACCTGAAATTAAGTACTAAAGAGAAAAAAGAGGAATTTTCAATAAACAAAAGAGCATTTAAGACATTCCTAAGAAAATCAAATATGCACAGATTAATCTGCTTTTTAACCTCACCCCATAATAGAAATATAGAAAAGTAAACAAATTGAACAACAAAGAAAACTGAGTATAAAAAAATAAGCTATTAAAAGTTTTAAGGGTGGGGTAATATTGGGAGAAGAAGGGAAATGAAAGTGATAAAAACCTTTGGTTGTTAGCTGAGGCAAAGATAAATAATAATAGAAACAAGGCACAGTTGCTACTCAAATCTAATAATGATTCTGTTCTCACTATTAAAGAGAATAACCTATACACTGGAAATAACAAGAGAAATGACAAACAGGCAGTTGATCCCTAACACAAGGAAGGGTTTAGGCAAGGAGCACTCATTGCTATTGATTCACCTAGTCCAGATGAGCTACATCCTTGAATGAACTGGTAGATGTTATTAAACATCTACTGTTATTGATATTTGAAAGATCATACAAAACAGTATCAATACTACAAGATTAGTTCATGATAGAGGATCTGATTTTCACAAAAAAGAAAAGTGAGTCTGTAATCTATAGTCAAATAAGTTTTACTTCATTTTCTGGGAAAATTCTATAATGGACCATGAAAGAGATGGTAGGTATACCTAGAACAGGAAGTGGTTATTACAATGGCTTCATCAAAAACAGGTCAGAAAAAAAAAAAAACAGGTCAGAGCAGACTAATAATACAAGATACAAATCAAATTTCAGAAGGGAAGCAGGAAAATGCAGTGTGACAGAAACCTAGTGGAATGATTTCCACTAACTGGAAGTTGGGGTACAAAGAGGTATGAAGTAAGAAGAAAGGGAGCAGAAGCCCCTATTGTGTCTTGTTTTCTAACAATTTTAGACACAGAATGGAGAGGAGATGGAGTAGAATAGCTGATGGGGATGGATGAATCATTTGAGAGCTTTTTATACTTTAAGGTGACATGGCCATGTTTGTAGGCAGTAAGAAATCAACCAGTAGGCAAGGAGAGACTGAAGATTAATGAGAGAGAAGAGTTGATACAAGGAGGAATCTGCTGGAGAAGAAGGGATGGGATGGGGCCACACAAATGAAAATATGTGCCTTGGCAAGAGAAAAGTCTGTTTCCAGTTGAAATTTTGTAACATAAACTTGTAGGTGACACGATTAGTGCAGTTTTATGATTTTCCCTAGCTTCTTTTAGCAGCACATAAATCTGAGAAAAGGTTGTGAATGATGATAGTAATCCTACACTGGTATTTGACAGGGCAAGATATTTGATAAGATAAAGGGGCAATGTAGTCAAGAGAAGATAGTGTAAAATTGAACTGTCCACCAAGATGTCATAATAGGGAAGAAAAGAGAGTATAACCAGTGCAGAGGTAATGGCCTGGGAAAGAATTGAGAATTGTAGGATTACAGGTCATGTTGAAGATGAAAAACAGGGTTTGGATTTGCAAGGTAGAGGGAGAAGTGGAATAACAACAAATTTCAGATAAAGAGATTTCAGAGTGCCTGAACATAAATGGAGAACTCTTGTAGGTGATGGCAAGATCATGGGTATAAATGATCGTCTATATAGCTGTGGTGTGGTGGAGGAGTAGATCAAGGGAAATAATTAAATTAAGGATTTAGGAGGTTAGGATGCTTGATAGAGCTTTAACATGTATTTTGATGTCCACTATCATGGGGGCAGGAGTAGAGAAGGATAGAAAGACAGGCCCTGAACTCATCTGGGAAGGAAGGAAAGTGTCCTGGAGGGCTGTGCTGTTAACACGAAAGTTTGGTTAAAGGAGACAGATTGGTGATAAACGGTTATTTCATTTATTCCCTTAAAATTAGCCGGATACATACATTTATGGAAGCAGATTAAAATCGGACTGCCTGAACAAAAGAACGGGAAGGTTTAAATACATTTTAGAACCATCCCAATTCAGGATAGCTGTGTCACTCAAATTTATAATCTCCATAAATGTTTAATCATTGTATAAGAAAGGGATTTTCTTAATTGGATAGGTGGTAAATGCAATAAAATAAGAAAGTTGACAAAGAATTGATTGAAATAATGGCTCAGGATATCTGTGTTTTCTTTACCATTAATATACCATAACATAGTATATGTCCAAAAAATTAAGATAAGGAAAAAGTCCCATTACTTAAGTTAGTGCCTCAGGTTAAGAGTCTCATCCTTAATGGCCATAAAGTAATCCCCATTTGGCTTTGTTGATATAGGACAAAATACTCTCTGAGTTTATTCAGAGAACAAAGAAGCTGTTAGGTTCAGGCTCTTCTGGTTGATTAGTTCAGGCCCTGGCCATTATTGAGGTTATTAAATTGATATTAAAAGATTATCAGTGGAAAACATCTTCCAAAATATTGATTGAGTTATAAATATGGTTTAAATTAACCTCAAAGGAAAATAGGTTATTTTAGTGTGGCAAGTTGGGAGGTATGGATTGAGGGGAATGGGAACAAGGGAACAGTCAGTGGGAAAAGGACAACAGAGTAAAGAAATGGCAATTGGCAGTTTTCAGGTGACAGAAGAAAAATCCCAATTAAACCAAAATAAATGATAATTGAATGATAACTATAAGCCAACTTAGTCTTATTCATCTACCTGACTTTCTGTTATATTTGAAGAGAGGATGTTGGCAAAGTTGAAAGTCAAGAAAGAAAATATGCCAGATATGGAGGTTATAACCAAGGGGAAATAACAAGAGGTCATTTATATTAAACATTATCTTTCTTTCTCTTGTCTCTAGCTCTGTCTTTGTTTCTATCTTTTTATCTCTTTCTCTCATTTGTATGTATACATGTATGTATAAATATATATATATAATATGCATATATGTATATACATATGTATAGATGAAATTAAACGACACTGAAATGAAAACTATAACACAGGCAGATATATCCCAAAAGTCTTAGGGTAATTTTAAGCTTCAGTATGTTTTAAAATCTATGTTAGAGGCATAAACTCTTTTCATATGTATATAAATACATATGTGTATATATACACACACACACATATATATGAAACATTTCAAATTACTATAGTATGCATCAGAAGATATCTTTATTTTATTCCCATGTTTTTATTTGTTTCTTATTTTATACAAGTTCCCAGGTGAATGATGTGGAATGAAGAGAAATAAGCAAAACTTCAGCCCTACTGTACGTCTCTTTTTTCAAAGTGCAAAGCAAAACTACTAGAAAAATAAAGAAGGGAGTAGACTTTGAAGATTGGTGCTGATTACTGTCATGCTGCCATTGTGAGGAAGTATTTCCTTTTCAGAGTGAGTAATATAAATGTATTAATAAGTTGTTTAAAGCCTGTTTTCTTCACTAAGTAGCAGCCAAGTATATATACACTGAAACAGATGGTCAGGAATCATAAAAATTAGTTGGGGCAGTATTTAGGTGGGAGGAAGTTAAAAAAACTAATGTTAGAATTGCATTGCTAACAATTAATTTAAGTAATTTTTGTTCCTTTGGGCTCTGATAGGCAGACTTTCTCCTAATCCTGCCAAAACTAGGACTCCAAACCCTCTTCAGGCTATTTCTGTATCTGATGCCTTACTCCCCTCTTAATTCCTCCCTCCCCTCTTCTTCACTTTATAATTGTCCTTTATATTTAGGCTTCTCTCCTTAGTATTTAAGGAGCCTGAGGGCAGAGACAGTTTTAGTTTCTGGTATTGTGTCCCAGTGACTAACCCCAGTCTTGCCTCCTAGTCAATGCTAATAAAAACTTAATCATTAATTTCTTCATATTCATTGATTCATTCATCAATCTTTTCCCCTTTCAATTTAATAAAAATGTATTAAGTGACTACTTTGGGCCAAGCAATGTGGTAATCACTGGAGCTGCTAGTATCCTATTCAGTATGTATTTGTCTATGTAGATGTCTTTCTTGATAAACTATAAGCTTTTTGTGTCTTTATTTCCCAGGAATGCCTGCTACATCCTAGGGAATTAATAATGCTTTTTGATGGATTGTAAGGAGGTAATTAAAATGAGTACTTAGGAAGACTGGTGTTATTTAGCCAGTGTGAACTGAAAATTATTCTATACAGTATATTTATGTAAAGATGGGGAAAAGTATGTTCTTTAAGTAACTGGAAACTTAAGACATGTTTAAGAGATAGTAGGTTAATTTATAAATATTATAGAATGTTTATATAAAGGAAAGTAATATTTAAAAGATATTTTGGGGCCAGACTACAGAGGACTTTGGATGATAGTGTTTGAATTTTATTTTTTAGGGATCAGGTAGTCAATGAAGGATTTTAATTTATACAGTAGTTCAATGTGGTGTTTTGGGGATCTTAGCCTATCTCGGATATATAGAATAGGTGAAAGGACAGGGTGCTGAAAAATAAGAAGTTGGTCCAATTAGTAGACTTAATAGTCGAAGTGTCAAATGCTAAGGGTCTAAATTAAGGGACTAAAGAATGGAATTGGAGATTATTCGAGTCATATTGCAGGGGGAAAGTAAATAGATTTAGTAAGAAGATGGGGGAAGGGTGATGAGATATATTTTGTTTGAGATAAAAGAAAGACTTTCATGTGTAGACATGAAGACACAAATTGAAGGTGAAGAAAAGATGGTATTATAGGCCTAGTGTCTTGGTAAATGACAATGTGCTTGGATTAGCACAGTCTTAAATCGAATCTGCATTATTAGCAATTTTCCATCATTTTCTTACATGTAGACAATCAATAAAACAATACGTCAAGTGTTACAATGGAATAAACATGTGGAGTATAAATCTAGACACTGATTTATTTTGCAAAAGGCATACAATTGCAGAAACAAATAGGATACAAGGCTCTCAGCACAGGTAATGGGAATGTTGGTTTCTATGTACTTAATATAAAGTTAAAGGAGTGAAAAACGGAATGTAAGGTTTCAGCCACATTCTTTCTTATTGGTGAAAAGGATTGGGAGACACTGAGGTGGGGGAGAAGGGGAGCAGTCTTGTGTCTTTCCTTTCTTGTGACTTTTACATATCAAGTGATTTACAAGAAGTTGGAATTTAACTTCACAAAATGGTGAACATGGACAAAATGGAGTTACTCATCTTATTTTTAATGTAACACAAGCTGTGGTTTGAAGAATTTGTAGATTTCCAAGGTATCAACAGTCATTCTAAAAATTTAATAATTGTTCTCAGGAGCCAGTACAAGCTGACTTTAGCAGCCCCTTGGATGTAGGAATACATTTTTGAATAATTCACGTAGATGTAATAGTAGAAGTAATAAGAGTAGATGGGATATCTTAATGAGAAGGCCTGAGTATAGACCTTTGAGTTTATTCACTTTTAGGTAACTAAAGGGAAAAAAGGAAACAGGTATCAAGGAGTTCAGAGTTTCAGGATAATAAAGGTGCATGAAAGCCAAGAGAAAAATGTGAAGGTATTACATAAAGTCAAGTGCTAAAGAAAAATTCAAGAATGAGTACCAAGAAAAGGTCATTGGATTTATTGGTTAATAATACTTTGAAAATTAGAGAGCCTTTGGAGCCTACTACTGAGTGATGATATTGAATTGTTGTCAAAAAGTCATACAAACATATTATACTATCCAGGGAGTAGAGTCTACCATTGACTATTTTTAATGAATTTTGACATATGAGCTCAAATTGTGGTATGCAAGTTTCTCTCTTAATCTTACGGACATGACTGATAAAAATGATATATCTTATCAGATCTTGTTCATAGAGCACAATAAATTGTTCTTCTGCTTAGTATTTATGTAAATATTAACTGAATGCAGTGGAATTGTCCATTTGCCTTTTCTATTTGGTAGCCTGGATATCTATTTTATTTAACAGAAACCTTGCCCATGGATCTCATCTCATTCTAATTTTGGTTTAACATCAAGCATACTGTGGGGAAACTAGGTGAATAGAACACCAGATGTGGAGTCAGGTGGACCTGAGCTCAAATCTGACCTCAGACACTTAATCATACTTACTAACTGGGTGACCTTGGGCAAGTCACTTAACCTCATTTGCCTTGCCTTCCCCTTTCCAAAAAAAAAATATCAAGCATACTGAATCTCAATTATTTACTCATATCTCTATTTAATTGGTTATTTTTCTTTTGTCCTTTCCACAGAAATATTCCAGGAGCAATTTTATACAGGGAAATGTTTTTTTTTTTCTTTTAAAACCTTGATTTTATTTTACCTGCTGCATAATTATTTAAAAAAAAAACCCTTTTCTTTAGGGTCTACAAGGTGGCAGTCACTATGCTAAGGGCTAAGGAGAAAAATAAGAAAAAAGAAAGACATTAGAGGTCAAAAATACAAAAGGGACAAAGGATACCCTATCCTTTAAATGTATACTCTTTGTAAATATGGCAATTATTAAATTTAATAGGACCAAGAGTTCATTGCATATTTATGGATATTCATTTGATATCTAAACATACATTGCTTCAAATGAGAAGAGTGAAACTTCTTCTAGCATGTTTGATGGAACTCGTGTGAAAGATTTAGGGAAGTATATTCATAAGGTTCACACAGGATGAGCAGACACCAATCAATTGCCATTCACATTATAAAAATCAAAGATCCATTAAAGTCTAGAAGCATTACAATGACACTGAGACTTGCAAGAGAAGTGAAACTAATGTTGAATTTCTAGATCAATTGGTCCCATACTGAGAAAAAGAAAATTTTGTAGATAGCCAGAATGATGCTCTGTTTGAATAAGGTACTGAAAAATTAAGAGATAGATGCCATGAAAATCACTACCAAATATTATTTTATAGAGCTAGAAAAAACAACAAAATTCATTTGAAAGAACTAAAGGTCCAGAATATCAAAGGAATTAATGAAAATAAATGCTAGGGACGATGGTCTTGACATACCAGATCTTAAATTAGATTATAAAGCATCAATCATCAAAACTACTTGGTACTGGCAAAGAAATAAAGGGGTGGATCAGTGGAACAGGTTAGGTACCCAAGACACTGTAGTCAATAACTATATTAATCTACTGTTTGACAAACTCAAAGACTCCAACTTCGGGGATAAGAATTCTCTATTGGACAAAAACTGTTGGGAAAACTTGAAAACAGTAAGGTAGAAAATGGGCATAGACCAATATCTTATACCATATACCAAAATAAAATCCAAATGAGTACATGATTTATATAAAGAATTTGAGTTTGAATATTGGTCCTATTGATTACTTGTTACCTGTATGGACTTGGCTCTGGCCAAAGCATTTCAGTATCTAAAACGAGTATTTTGGATTAGATGAATTCTAACCTTTTAGTTCTGCATCTAATATGCTATTAAATTATATCCCTAAAATGCTCTGTACCCATAACATGTGTTATTGATGGCTGACTCTCATTGTCATTATAGTTCTCATTTCCATGGCTATGTAACAATGCAGTCTCCTTCCTGGTGCCTTGGTGATGGTGAAGGAAAGTAAAGTATTTGGAAAAGAGGACCAGAATGGCAGATCTCATTTTAAGATGTAGGTGCATAATGAGAGATGGCATAGGAAACATGTGTAAAAGCATGGAGAAATCCAGTAATGAAGAAGAATTTTTTAAGGTGTAAACAAAGGCCTGGGACATCAACAAGGAGATCTGTAAAGCCTAAGGTAGTTCTTAGATGGTGATTTTTAGAGAAACAGTGATTTTTAGAGAAGAATGAATATGGAGGAAATATGGAGATTGAGCAAGGGGAGAATCAGCAGATACTACCTAGAGGAGAATGGCAGGGCAATTTTTTATGGTAAGAGATAATGAGTTGGGGGCGGCTAGGTGGCGCAGTGAGTAAGAGCGCCGGCCTCGGAGTTGGGATGACCCGAGATCAAATCCGGCCTCAGAAAATAAGCACCCACACATAAATAATGACTATCCGTGTAACCTTGAGCAAGTTACTTAACCCCAATTGCTTTAAAAAAATAAATAAATAAAAATAAAAAAAAAATTAAAAAAAAAAAGAAATTACATTAAAAAAAAAAAGAGAGAGATAATGAGTTGGAAGTGAGAAACAGTGAGAAAACCAGTTTAAAATCTGGCCATTTCATTAGTCTGAGATTCTCAATTTCTGCTTTTTAAGGTGAGGACAATAATACCAATCTTATTTACCTTCCATTGATACTGTGAGGATCCAGGGAAATAACATATGCAATGCTCTTTGGGAATTGTTTCATGTGAAGGATTATTTGTTCATGATCATGTTTCCTTGAATTAGTTTGCATGTCTCACATTGCCCTATCTGGCCTTAGCTTTAGCTCCTACTTTTCCTCCTTGTAAAGAGGATGCAGAATACTGTGAAAGGATGCATTCTTCAAGAGTATTTTCAAGTCATTGGATTCCTGTATGTTGAATAACAACCTCTGCTTTTTTAATAGTATCATAATATAGGAGTGACCCAAAAGCAAGTCCAGTTGTAAATTCACCAATTCAGTATATGCTGTAGAAAAACAAATATTCCCATCCAGACCATTTTATGTTCACTTTTTATTTTTCTATCAATATTGTTTAATTTTTAAGAGTTTCTCCATTGATAGCATTGCTGAGCATTTGATGATAGTTGTCAAAGTGAATATAATAAAGTGATATTGATTTACACATTAGTAGTGTCTTCCAGCCTGACAATCATTTTCTACCAGCTGAAAAGCAAAAAAAAATACTCTGAAAAAGAAAGTCACCTCTGAATGAGTCTAACAAATTGGTTAAATACAGTTTTTACATTCCAATAACATTGGTTTCAATACACCTACAAAATTCATTTGATGAGATTTATTAATCACTTTTGACTATGCTTGTGATTCTAGTTGCAGAGGTATTTTTGGTAGTATATCACTGAGAAATAATTTCCTTTCTGCCCCTTCCCCCAAAAGGTTGGTAGACAGAGTGGATGTATATTAAAAGGGAAAGAATCTTTATGTGTTTTGAATATGGGATGTGTTTTGGAGCTGGTTAGAATTCCTTAGGTACTATAGCTTCTTAGTATTTATCATTCTGATGGTCTATAAAAACCTGATATCCCTCCACCACCACCAATATAAATAGATAGATAGATAGATAGATAGATAGATAGATAGACAGATAGATAGATAGATAGATAGATAGATAGATAGATGGATGTGTCTGTGTCTGTCTGTGTCTGTGTGTGTATGTGTGTGTGCATGTGTATTTATACATATATACTCTTTCTACATATATACATACACAACACATATATAATCAATATCTATAACAACTTATCTATATATACTGAATATATTTGTTATATTTAATCTTCCTAATTAGCACTTTATTTATCAATTTCTTAGGTGTAAGTGATCAACAAAACAATAAATCAAGGCCTAGCAAGAAAGAAAGGAAGGAAGGAAGGAAGGAAGGGAGGGAGGGAGGAAGGAAGGAAGGAAGGAAAAAGAGAGATAATAAAGAATGTAAAAATCATATATTAAGCACATATAATATGCCAAACATAGGCTTAAACATTGAGGGTAAAAATACAAAATTGAAGATAGTCACTGCCTAAAAGAATTCATATTTTAATGGGAAAAAATAATACACCTAGGGGCGCAGTGTCCAGAGGAGGGCACTTTTGTCAAAAAAAAATTACAGAGGTGATATCTGACGCCATAAAGGAGTGAACTGTCACAACCTAACTGTGAAATTAAGGCTGAGCTGATTTGATCTTGGTTCTCTTCCAGAGGGTGAGGTTGGGGGAAGGAGAGAGAAGTGGTAAATAAGGGTATGAGATTTGCAGTGAGGGGGTGGAGGAAGTTATGATAGAAACCTGAATTCTAGTGCCTTTCCTCTGATAATTATTTCAAAATTATCTTGTATATGCTTTGTACACTGGCATTTTCATATTGGCTGCCCCATTACACCGTGAGCTGCCTGAGAACAGCCACTGCCTTTTGACTTTCTTTGTTTCACCAACAATTAGTATAATGCCAGACACATAATAGGTGCTTTTGATAAATATTTATTGACTTATTGACTGAAGTGGTTAGAGAGGAGGAAGTGAAGTGAAGCATGGTGGGTGATTTCCTGAAAGGATGCCCCTAGAAATACAGTAACCAATCAAGAGAGCAGTTCCCCTAGGCAGAAGTACCTCCAGGACATGCGCTCAGACAGGAAACTGGTGAGTACTTAGCAGAAAAGAAAGTGAAATGAAACATAGTTGAGAATGGGAGGAGTAGAAGAACTCCATGCTAAATAATTTTCAACACCCTCCACCCAATTTCTTCCTTTCCCACATCTATCTATCTATCTATCTATCTATCTATCTATCTATCTATCTATCTATATCTATAGATATAGATATCTATATCTATCTATCTATCTATCTATCTATCTATCTATCTATCTATCTATCTATATATATCTATATATCTATATATATATATATATATATATATATACCTCCCTTCCCCTTGTATGACTTGTCCATAGGCATTAGGAACATTCTGTATTCACTATTATAACTTTGTCCCCATTCCTGAGAATTAGTTATGAACTTGAAACACAGTTTAACTTCACTTTAGTCCAAAACCTCCTCGAAGAGGGTTTGTGCTATCCTTGAATGTGAAGAGAACTCGTGCCAAGTTAATTAAAGGACACTTTGAGATTCTCTCAGATGACAAACATGATGGCGGGGGGATAGAAAACGCCTTTGTAGACTTCCCTCTATTTTAGATAGATGCTAAATGGAATTGCTGGTGTTGCTTAGTACAGTGTTTTGGTGTCAGCTAGGAGAAATAATTACATTTCTTTTTTTAAAGATAAAAGAGACTAAGTTGTGGGTGAGGGCAGAGGCATAGAACATTAACTGTATTGTCAAATGCAGTTGATGATTTCCTGAACTGCTTTTTTATTTCCTATTTAATTTTTGTTATATGGGGTGGTTGCTGTATAAGTAAAGGGGGAGGCATATATATATCAAATTAAGAATTATGTAAAAACAAAAGTTATCAATAAAATCAGATAACCCAAATGAAAACAAAAAAAAAAATGAGAGCAGGATGCTCATCCTACTGTGTATGGGATTTTATTTTTTCTAAGTGTGTCTGTGTGTATATCTGTATATATGTATATGCTATCAGTCTGTGTTTACATTATACCTCAGGTTTGAAAAGGTAGGTAATTAAAACAATGTGCATGGAAAGGTGGTAGGAGATATGTAAATAGGAGGAGATACATAGAATCAATGTAAATGTTCAGTCTGAGGAGGACAAGAGTTTAAAGAAAAATTAACCCTTAAAATATATAGACTATTAGATTTTTAGCAAATCTTTACAATAAGGGAATTTAAATAAAAATTTATACACAAATACTTAAATATTCAATTTTAAAATTTTGAATTTCAGATTTTTTAACTTTCTCCCTCATCATCATCATCCACCCTTACTGGGAAGATAGGCAATTCAATATAGGTTGTACATGTGTGGCTACACAAAACATTTCCATAGTGGATATAATGTGAAAGACTGACTGTATTTCCCTCCCTCCTATCCCACTTCCCACTTGTTCTATTCTCTACTTTGATCCTGTCTCTTTTCAAAAGAGTGTGCTTCTAAATTCCCTCCCCCCAAGCCTGCCCTCCCTTCCCTTTTCCCTCCTCTCATCCCCTTCTGCCCTATTCTTCTGTAGGGTAGGATACCCTATTTAGTATGTATGTCATTCCCTCCCTAAGGCACATTCAATGAGGATAAGGTTGACTGATTCCCTTTTGCCTTCTTGTTCTTCCCCTCCATAGTAACAGTTTTCCCTTACCTGTTCTATATGAGATAATTTACCCCATTCTGCATGTCCCCATCTCCTCTCATTATATTCCTCTCTCACCTCTCAATTTCATCTTTTAAGTATCATCTCATCCTATTCAATTGGTCTTCTGCCCTCTGTCTATGTATACCTGTACACAAATATACAAATACTCGCATATGTATTCATATGCCAATATAACCTCCTATATAGACATATACATATATATAGATATATATGTATATAGATATATACATATATATCTATATACATACACATATTTATAATCCCTTCAACTATTCTCATTCTGAGAAAAGCTTCGTGAGATACCATTATCATTTTTCCATGAAGGAATGTAAATAATTCAACTTTGCTAAGTTCCTTATGATTTCTTTTCCCTGTTTACCTTCTCATGTTTCTTGTATCTGAATGCCACATTTTCTGTTCAACTCTGTTTTTTTCATCAAGAATTCTTGAAGATCCTCTATTTCATTGAATGACCATATTTTCCCCTGATACAATATAATCACTTTTGCTGGGTAGGTGGTTCTTGGTTTTAATCCCAGCTCCTTTGACGTCCAGAATATCATATACCAAACACTTTAATCCCTCAGTGTAGAAGCTGCCAGATTCTGTGTTATCCTGATTGTGTTTCTACAATATTCAAATTATTTCTTCTTGGCTGCTTCTTATATTTTCTACTTGATCTGGGAACTCTGGAACCTAGATATAATATTCCTAGGACTTTTCTTTTTGGGATCTTTTTCAAGAGGTAATTGGTGGATTCTTTCAACTTCTATTTTGCCATCTGGTTCTAAAACACCAGGGTAATTTTCCTTGAGAATTTCTTGAAAGATGATTTCTAGGTTTTTATTTTGATCATGGCTTTAAGGTAGGCCAAAAATTTTTAAATCATCCTGGATCTATTTTCCAGGCCAGTGGTTTTTCCAATGAGATATTTCACATTGCCTTCAATTTGTTCATTTGTTTTGATCTGTTTAATAATATCTTGAGTTCTCATAACGTCACTAGCTTCTATTTGCTCCAATCTAATTCTGAAGGAATTATTCTCTTCAGTGAGCTTTTGAGATTATTTTTCCATCAGGCAAATTTGGCTTTTTAAGCATTCTTCTCCTCATTGCTTTTTGAGCCTCTTTTGCCATTTGAGTTGGTCTATTTTTAAGGTGTTGTTTTCTTCAGTCAGGTTGTTGACTCTCTTTTCATGATTTTCTTGTGTCATTCTCATTTCTCCCCCCAATTTTTCCTCCACTTCTCTTATTTGGTTTTCAAAATCCTTCTTAATCTCCTCTATGACCTGTAACCAGTTCATATTTTTATTCCAAGCTTTTGGCACAGGGGTTCTGACTTTGTTGTTTTCTTCCTGTTCCATGCTTTGAACCTTTTTGTCCCTGAAAAAAGAATCCAAAATCATATTGCTATGCTTGATTTTCTTCCTTTGCTTGCTCATGTTGCCACTCAATTACATGACTTTTGACCTTTTTGACACAATAGAATTCTGCTTCCAGAGAGGAGAGCTTTGCTTCAAATTGCTCAGGTTTTCACAGCTGCTGGATCTGTTAGTTGGTTGCCCTCTCTGGAGCCTCCATATGCTCTGGCTCACTGGTCATGCACCCCAGGACCTCCACCTAGACAACGATCCATATCTAAGCCAATTAAAGCAAGAGCGATTACCCTTTAGAGTGGTTGTTTGTTCCCCCTACAATCTGCAGTCCAAGTGCTCTGAAGCAGCCATGTTGTGAAGGCTGCCAAGCCTCAGCCACTTCTCCCTTCAGGAGCAGAGGCTGGACCTCGATTCTGGACCCCCTGTTCCCACAAAGTCCACTGACTGCTCACTTTGTCTTTGGCATTTATGGGTTGACAATTCTGGAAACCCCCAATGCTGCTGGTGGTCTAATCTCCCAATGACCCTCTAGCCATGACTGATCTGGCTGCCCTGAGGCTAAAGCCACAGACTCAGGCAGGGCTGGGTTCAGCTCCCAGTTTGCTCTGGTGGACCTTCCTGCCCAGCCTGCCAGGCTGTCTTTGGAAGGAGATTTGTTTCCCTCTTTTACTTTGTGGGCTCTGTAGCCCTAAAGTTTGTTTAGAGTCATTTTTATAGGTATTTGAGGTTGTTCTGGGGGGGTGGCAATGAGTTTTCCTGCTTCTACATTACTATTTTTGCTCCACCCCCCAAAAAAATAATTTTTATATTATCTAAATCCTAGGATTTAGGAAAAGTTGTGTACTTGCCTCCAAGTCTGGTTTTTATTATAATGCTCACATGTATTGATTTTCTTTTTCTTTTTATATGTTTTAGTGTATTGATTTTTTAAAGCAACAAAACAGAAAAGACAAGCACAACGAACTTCCTACAATTCAACGAATCATAACAATCTTAGAAATTCAAGGATAAAAAAAGGTTAAAGTAGCTATGCTCTTGCTAATCAATAGACCTCTACAAGAAGTAGAAATGATTGAGCATTTCTCTGCTTGCCTCCAAGGTCTCCTTTCTTGGACTGGAACTGGAACGGCTCTAGAGGATCCTAATTTTACTAAAGAAGAATGTTAAATCCTGGAAATTTAAAGTAGCTTGCCCAAGATCAACACCTAACAAATATTAGAAGTAAAATTTGAAAGCAGATTCTCTGACTCCAAAGACTTAAATTTCTTTCCACCTTACCACAAAATACAAAAATAAAATCTTTTACATTTGGTCTTTTAGCCATATCCCTTGATAGGAAATTGGTGGGAAGGGAAGAGAATGAGCACTTATATAGCACCTATTCTGTAATAATTATTATTTTTGAACTATATTGTTTGATGTTATATTCTATTTGATAAGACTTGAACATGGAGTCATTTAAGGCAAGTGCTCTTAATAACTTATTATACTTAATAACTATAAGTATATAAGATATGTTAGACAGCCTATATTTATTTTTCCTCTATCTTGTCTCATTCTGACCTTGTGTCAAACATGTGAACATTCCCAGTTCCTGATTAGATAGAAGGTTCTCTACTGCCTACAGAGGCCATGTACCAACATCCATATCTAGGGTTTCCAATTCTTAACTCAAATCCTTACCCAGTTCTGGTGCCAATTAAGAAAATACCCCCACATAGGTCTGATATCAATGAGTGATCAGAGGAAATTCCCCATTACATCTGTGTCTGATTAGGAATATTCTCTTCAATATCTTCCAGTGCTTAGCTGTTCTCAACCAAGTTCATGTTTAACGTATAAAAGTTCCTTGCTAAGACCCCACCCTAAAGGTATACTTACCACATAATACCTCTCCCCCAGGTGAGTGACCTTGGACTCCTGAATGTGTTTGGGCAAATTTCTGTCTGCATTGCCATATAGACTGTGTGAGTGTGCATGTATACAGATTTCTGTTTCTGCTTGCTTGCTGTACCACACAGTAATACAGCTCATGTTTATTTTGGCTTTTCAAGTACCAATTTGAGACCAAACAAGCATACTTTAAGCCAGGAAATTGAGGGGGAAATTTTTGAAGGAAATTGAGTAAAATGTTTAAAATATCTACAGGTCATTGAGTTTGGTATTTCTGATGGACATTTGAATATGAGTCTAGAGATGAGGAGAGAGGTTGCAGTCAAACTAACAGATCTTAGCATCATCAGCATAGAGACAATGCTTGAAACCATAAGAAGTGATGGGATCACCAAGCGAAATATTAAAGAGAGAGGAGAGAATAGGGCTCAGGACAGAAATCTGTGGGACATCAATGATAAATGAGACTGACTTGCATGCAGATCCAGCAAAGGAGACTCTGAAAGAGTGGTCAGATAAGTAGGAGGAGAACCAGGAGAGTAGTATTCCAAAGACCATAAGAAAAAAAAGGGGTATGAGAGAGAAGAAAGTGATTAAAGTCATTAAAGGTTGCAGAAGGAAGTGGAGGCAGTCCTAAAGGATTTTATAATATAAAGGTTCATATGCCTACATATGGGTATATATGTATGTATACATGCATATATGTAAATACATATATGTATATATGCATGTGTATGTGTATATGTATGTATTCAAACATATCCTTATATAAATAATCTTATAGAGTACCTGGAGACACAAAGAGATTACATTCCAAGGGGCACAGAACCTGAATATGTCAGAAGTGGAACTGGAACATATGTTGGCCTCATTTTGAGAGAGGCCCTTTTTTGATGATGATGATTAGGATGATGATGATGTTAATGAAGGTTTGAAAATAATTTTCCACATATTATATCATTCTATTCTAACAACAACCCTACTATTTTCAACATTTTACAAATGTCTAAACTTCCATTCAAAAGGGGAAATGGCTTGCCCAGGGTCCTATACTATAGTATTTGAAGGAGGATGCATACTCAGCCCTTTCAGATTGAAAATCTGGTGCTGTTTCTACTTTACCATCTAGCTCTATTGCCTGCCAATTTACATATAGTAGTTACTTAATTATTGCTTGTTGAATAAAAGAATGAATGCATTTATAACTGATGATGAGACCTAGGGTTCTAGTGAGTCACTGAAATACAGTAGCCATGGAAATCAGTAGATACAAGAATATTAAAGAATTGTGAATTCACAATGTCAAATGAAATGTGATACAGATATCAACACTGAAACCATGGATGACAGAAGAAGATTGGAGAGAATTGGGCATGGATGAAAACAAGAGCCAGAGATCAATGTAACAGAGGAAAGTCTCCTTGTTTTGTTGCATCTGGGATTGAGGAAGTCAATAGTTAAAGTCAATGGGAATATGAAAGAGTTATAAATCACATGAACTCGAATGGAGGAAATTCAAGTGCTGGTAAGTGATCAATGTTTTAAATTGGTTAAAGGGGGGAAGGAATGAACTAACTCCTCTTTTTCTCCCTTTTAATTAGAAAAAAGTTTGAAGAGGTGATTTTTTTGTCACATGTAATTTCCTGTGCGAGGGTAGTTTCCTCTTTTCACAAAGACCTTTACCGGAGACCTCCTTTTACATATAAGGAAACTGAGACCCAGGAAAGCAAAATGAATTGTCATACTCATTTAAGGCATTGAAGAATCAATTTAGGCAACCCAATGAAATAAAGTGATGAAAACAATTTTGAGGTTTAAAAAGATGTTTCCCTTTTTCTCAGCTATGTGAGCTCAGACAAATAATTTATGTGTTGAGGAAACATCCTGGAAGAATGAAAATATAAATGTTTCTTAACCTTCCCCCCTACCCCCATTTCTATTCAAATACTATCCATCAGGGGTTTAAAGTTGAAGCTAGAATCCTCTTTCTTAGCTGTATATTCTGGGGTGCAGAACTAGAAAAAAAAAACTTAGAGGGAATGCTTCTATTTTTACTATGCCATTTCTCTGACTTGGGGATTGACAACTGCATGTCAGAACTCAGGAGAGAATTCTTCTTGGATGGAGATTGGAAAGGAGGGAGGAAATCATATCCCTTTTGTTCAAGAGTTAGTTAGATCTGCATCTGGTTTCAGTTTCTGCCTTCTTTCAGACAACAAAAACTCCACTACTTTTAGCAATGAAGAAAAATAGACTTTGCGGGAACTTCTGTCATATGCCTGTACACTTTCTTTATTGTCTGTATGCTGAAATCCCACTCTTTTCCCCACCCCCACCCTGCCCCATTCTCCACTTCAATTTTCCAATTCTGAAAGTTGCTAAATCTCCTACTGGGAGAACAGTCAGTAAACTAGGATGGGAATACCACAAATAGTGTGTTAGAGAGAATTACAAAATTTCCAGTGATTTAGTATAACAAATTCTTTGGTCAAGTCCAAAGTGATTTGTTAATCCACCTTTGGGATTAGCACACAGATTTCAAATTCTCAGTCTCAACTCTCCCTGAATTTTCTGACACTTAGTTTCTGACATGAAAGAGTCTATTATAAGATTTAAACTTTAATAAAAATGGTAGCCTTATGTTATGTGTATAGTACTGTGAGAAGAAATGTTTGTATGATACTCTTCAATTTAAAGGTAATGTCTTATCCTAATCCAAAATAACTGCTGTTGTGTTTGATGATACTATTACAAGAGATTATCGTCATGCAGTGATGTGAAATACTTGGGAAAATTGTGGCTGTAACTCTGCATTTTGGAGACAAATTGCATTGTGGAAGGTGGAGCTAGGGACTTTAATTACTCCAAAGGTGATGGGATCAAGTCAACAGAATGAATGGGTTTTGCAATGAAGTGCAGCATTCACAACACCCTCAATAACACAAGGGAGCTTGTTGATTGCCAATGGTTGTACCTTAAACTACTCTATGACTTCCAGCAGACACTAAGCCTATAGATGGATGGCCACATGCCAAAATACAGGAACAATGTATATTCTGGGCTTGTATGAAGATAGAGTAAAATTAATTTATAATTCAGAATTAGAGGGTAAGTGTGGGAGGCACTAATGGAGTGCAAATTTAAAGACATTTAAAAAGAAATAGTTTTATGACTTTCAGATACAGAAAAAATATGTAAATTTTTATATAACTTGGAATTAATGCGTGCCAACTCTAAGGCCATTGGATATGCCTTGTTTTTATCAGAACCTTGACTTCAAGTCAGGGAGCATAGGATACCAGAGGATGAGGTCTCTGATGAAAGGGAACTGAAAGACTTATATTCAGGGAAATCTCTATTGAGCCAATGAAAGACTTGGAGAAAATCAACTCTATCTGCCATTCATTGGTTGTGAGTGAATAAAAATATAACCCCTAACACTAGCAATTGAATTCTTAGTAAAAGGCAGGATGGTAGCAGGCTAAGTTGACTATGGTACATGGTTGACAGTGCCTTAGACTATGGGTCGAGAAAACCTGAGTCCAAATCTTGTCCCAGATATTTATTAGCTCTGTGACCACTGAGCAAAACATTTGATCTTGATCAGCCTCAGTTTCCTCATCTTTAAAGAGTGGATTACAATGACACCCTCATCACAGGGTTGTTGTGTTGATCAAAGGAGGTGACACATGCAAAAGTCTTGATGTACTTTAAAATTCCATATAAATGTTAGCTATCATCATTATTATAAGCTCTAGGTATACAAAGGCAAATGAAAAACTGTCCCTGCTCTCAAGCAACTTACCTTCCAATGGAAAAGAAAGCAGGTACCTGGGGGAAGAGAATAAGCATTTATTAAGTACCTACTCTGTGCCATTCACTGTGCTAAGTGCTTTACAAACATTATCTCATTAAAATCTCACAACACCAAAGGAAGTATTGCAATTATCCTTACTCAACAGGTGAGGAAACCGAGGCAAACAAAAGTCAAGTGATTTGCCTAAGGTTACACAGCTAGAAAATGTCTGAGGCTGAATTTGAACTATAGTCTTTCCTACTCCAGGCACAATTCTCTATCCCCTGAGCCATCTAGTTGTGTTTATAAGTCCATGTCTGTCTGTCTCTCAGTCTCTGTCTATCTTTCTATATCTATCTATCTATCTATCTATCTATCTATCTATCTATCTATCTATCTATCTATCAATCTCTGTAGATGATTAGTATATTCAAAGTAACCTTGGAGTAACATCAAACAATGACATCTCTGTTTGGGGAATCACAAAATTACAAAATCAAAGAATTTTAGAGTTTTGAGTTATTTCAATGGTCATCTAGTCCAATCTATGCCCCAAAATAATCCCTACTGTGACATATTCATGTTACTGTGAAGATCAAATGAGGTGACATTTGTAAAAATCTCCTCACACATAAAAGGCACTCCATAAACATTTATTCCTTCTCTTTTTCCACAATATTAGGAAAATTTTCCTAATAGGCATTGTGTCAAAATGAAATCAGCTGCATTGAGAGTGCATTAAAGTCCCTGAAGATCATTAAACAAATGGCTGCTGAAGACTTCTCTGGCATAATTGGTGGTGGATTCTGATATCTGATATTCCTTCTAAGGTTCAGTGTTTCTATGAAAACAAGGGAGGGTGGGGCAAGAAGAGGGGAGCTTTAAATGCAATAGGTGCTTAGCAACTGTATAATGACAAACATGGCCAGAAACCAAGTCTATGCTGTACCTCATCTTGGGAGTCTTCAACCTGGCAATAGGATTTTGTGTAGATTTTAACATACCAGTAATTCATTGATAATAATAATAGTTAATTTATATAGCACTTACCTTGTGCTCGGCACAGCTTTACAAATATTACCTAATTTTATCCTTGTAACAATCTTGGGTTTTACAAGCTATTGCTATTATTCTCATGTGGTTATGAACTAATGTTCACATAAAGTTAACAATTTTTTGTCTTACTTTACTTTTTTTCACTATTCCTTGTATACCTCTTATAAAAGAGAGAAATGATCACAAATAGACTAGGCACAATGAATGTAAAAAAGGGAATTCAAACTAAAAATTTTGGAAAATGAAGGGAGCACAGCTTCCACAAGATGACTGTATGATTAATAATAATTTAGATCTAATTAGAAAAGTTAAAGCTATCTCTGGATTTCAGTTGGAAAAATCATTTATATTAGTCACATTGCTTTCTGGCAACTGTTAACAGATTAATTATATTTGCACAAGGTAAACATTGAAGCAGAAAATTCTTAAAGCTGCCAGTTTTCCTAATAGGTAAACCAAGTGTATTTTCTCCAAGGACAATTACCTTAAAATAAAGTAAGAAATGGGTGCCCACCAACTGGGGGACAGCTAAGCAAATTTTGGTAGATATATTTAATGGCATATTACTGCCTCAGAGGCAATGGTGACTTTGAAGAATTCAGAGGAATATGTAAAGATTTGTATAAAGTGATAGAAGGAGAACAATGTACATTATAACTACTGCAATGTAAATAAAAATAATTAAGAGGCAATGGAACTCTAATTGTAAAGATAAATCTTGATCTCAGATAAAATGCACTTCCTTTTTTTCTGGTGAGTACTGCAGTGCCTAACACAAGGTAGAAGGTTAATAAATGTTTATTGATTGTTTGATTCCTTTCAGAAATAGAGGTTTCAAGGGGGATGACACATACCCTCAGATCCAGTCAACTGGGTTGGCTAATTTTGCTTGACTGTTTTTCTTAACTACCAGGGATCATACAATGGTTTGTGTTGTGGTGTGTGTGTGTGTGTGTGTGTGTGTGTGTGAGAGAGAGAGAGACAGACAGACAGACAGACAGACAGAGACAGAGATATAGAGACAGAGACAGAGAGACAGAGAGGGAGAGAGACAGAGAGAGATATGGACTGATTAGGCAATGAATTGTAAAAAAAAAGAAAGAGAATAAAACATTAAAAATAAAAGTAGCAAATCAGAAATGTATAGCATTTGTTCCACTGTGTCATGGTCACCTAACCTTTGGACCTGTGGCTTCCCATTTGTTAAACAATGAATGAAAACTCAAGTTAAAAAGAAATTGAATGTTGACATCATCCAAGCACTCCAACGTTTTATCCTTGTCAATTATATATATATCAAATAGGCCTGCCTGACTCCATTAATATTTAGTCAGTTGTGTAAGTTCCCTACTTCCAGAATCAGAAAATGATTTGAGAACACAGCTGCCATAGTAAGCAAAGGGCACATAAATAATTTGTATACCTTGTTAACTGGATGATCACTTTGCTAGGTCTCCCTGGAAGCCATAGAATCACTGTAGAGCATGTCTGGCTCTAATAAGATTCTTTGTGCACGGCCTCTTGTTGTGATTGAAGAGGAATGTTAGGGGTCAATGTTAGGATTTTAAACAAACACAAAAGAATAGAAAATGAAGTCTTTGAATAAGTGTTCCTTCAGTGTGGGGCCTGTTGAATACATATGCCACAGCTGAGTGAGCATGCATTAGAGCCATTTATGATGGCTACTGCTCTATGGCCTCCTTGTTGGAGAGTATGATGATGAGTTAATTGGATGATAGAAGGGCAAGTAGTCAGTGTTACCTATGATGACTGATAGGCTGCTGGCTAGTGACAGTACTTCGTTATTAGAAGTCATTCTCTCTATAAGCAAAATCAGAAATGGTCTATTTCTTGGGGAAAGAAAAGCAGTAATGTCAGCTCAGAAAGAGCTAGTGTCTCATAAGTGAGAAAGGCATCATTCTTTCAAGATAACATGATAGATTTTTGTTTGTTGTTTCCTCATCCTTTTTATTAACATCATGGGTTATAGCATCAGGTCATTCAATCTGGCCCTCCCCCATTAATACCATGTGAAAATTCTTTAAAAAAAAAGAAACAAACAACAACAAAAAAAAATGTCTCAAAATCATGGCTCTGATTGCTTTGCTTCTTTGATACATTGTTTGTTTCCGTATAATGACCAAAAAAAAAAATACACACAAAATCTAAACAATCATAAGTCTTCCATGCCATTTTTTCAATATTTGGAAATACCTGGATTTTTGTTTATAGTTTCAGTCCACATTTAGGCACAGTGATGACAGAGTGACCTCGTCTTTCAATGGATTTTTGAAAAATTTTCTTTCAGGACCACTGTGAAAACAGAAAAAGATTCATATGCAACCATCATGAATAATCCCTTATCTAGATTTTGTCTCTTTCTAGACACCCCCATTTAACCTTCATCTTCTTTCATCAAAAGGATAAACACATTTAATCTTTGTATCCATTTCCCTGTGACATCAATTTAACTACTTTTAGGATGTTGTTATTTTGAATCCAACTCTTTTACCTAACCACTTCCCCTTAAAGGTAGGTCTTTTCATTTTCTTTCCAGAAAAGAAAATTAGTTCTGCTTAATCTTCCCACATACCATCTGTCCATTCCCTAAAAGCTTTTTTCTCCCAGCTATTTTGCTTTTCCCAAAGAACCAAAGGAAAAGTGAAAAGAAGAGAAATAGACTCAAGTTACTATTAAAAAAAAAAAAAAACCAGGCACATTGCTACTTGGGTGAATAAATTGTAGGACGTTTCCTTTAGCTAAAAATGAGTGCTTACTATGAAGACAGATTACAAGTGGTCACAGAATTTAAGGCTATACAGGACCGTTGATATCCCAGGACCAGTTTGACTGAGCCAGAAAAGTGCTAACTGTGTCAGCGATGTCAAACCTTTGAATTTTTAGTCAAGCTTTGCACTTGAGCCAAGGTAGGAGTCTTCACTCACCACTTGGTCGATCAAGAAATATTAACCAACAATGGTTTTTCCTTTTAATGTTTTTCTATTTTTTAGTATATATCACATTAATTTCTGAGTATATATCATCCATTTTTCCCTTCATGTTGGCAAATGCCTTATAAAAAGGATTTTAAAATGAAAGAAAATGCAGTGCAAAAGTAAAAACTAGTTAGTTACATCAACAATGTTTGACAGTATATCAGATTTTGCAAATCCATAGTCCCTTCCTCCCTTTGGTAAAGAAGAGACAAAGGGAAAGAAGTGAATTATAGAATTATACAGTACTTATTTATCTCTGTCTCTCATCCTCCCTCACTTCCATTTACATTGTTTTATTTGCTGTATGTATTGTGTTTCTAGGTGTACTTAATTCACTATGTAGCCTTTTCAGATATTTTGTGTATTTTTGTATTTATTCACTTTACATTTTTGCTGCATATATTTGAATATGAACTTCTAGCCTCCTGTATTAGAATGTTAGCTCTTTGCCTGTAAAGATTGTTTTATTCTTTGTGTTTTCATCCCAAGGGCTTACTCCTTACACTTAACATTTACAGTGCCTCCCTCATAGCAGGAGTTTTAAAAGTATTTATTCATTAATGGATCAATAGAAGGATATTTAGAATCTGTGGTTTGGTCATATAGTCACTCAACATACTCATCAAGAATTTATTATTACATGTAGAATACCATTAAAGGAAATGAGGAGCTTGGGGAAAGAAATAAATAATTATTGTCTACTACGTGCAATGTTCTATGCTAAGTGCTTTACAAATATTGTTGCATTTGATTCTCCTACACTTTCTCCATTTTTATAGTTGAGAGATAAAGTAGGCAGAGAGTTGTTAAATGATTTGCCCAGAATCAAATAGCTAGTAAATATCTGAGAATAAATTTGAACTGAAATCTTCCTGATTCCACGCTCAGCATGTTATCATCTCCTGTGCCACCTAGTTGCCTCTGAGTTAAGAAAGGAAAATGATGGATCATGTTCTCAGTCAATCAACAAACATTAAGCACTTAATATATACAAGTTACTGTGCTGGGTACTATGGATATAAATACAGAGTATGTATAAATACATACTATGAAGAAACTGACAGTCTGATGAAATGTTTTATCTGTGAAGTTTAGCAAGGATATTAAAAAAGAAAAACATAACATTTATTCTATATATCCTAATATCTTAATGTAGTAATTTTGTTGTTCCATGTTTTGACTATTCCCTAACACATTCTTTCCTCATAGTCTAGGAAAGAACCTTTCCTCCAACTGTAATATCAATAGTTCATGATCCAAAGCTTCAATCCAGGAGATTACTTTGGTAACATATCTTCTTTTTTATTTTAATTAATTAATTAATTTTTAGTTCTTAACATTCATTTCCACAAGATTTTGAGTTACAAGTTTTTCTCCCTGTCTTTCCCCTACTCCCTACTCCAAAATAGCAATTACACTGAATGCCCCTTCCCCAATTCCCTTCTCCTCTATATACTCCCCAATCACATCCCTAACTTTCTAGCAAGGCAAGACAGACCTCTATGCCCCAGCGCCTGTACATCTTATTTCCCAGTTGCAGGTAAAAAACAAAACCAAAAAAAAAAACCCACTCATTTAAACATTTGTTTTAAAATTTTGAGTTTTAGATTTTTCCCCTTCCTCCCTCCTTACCCTCCCCCACTGGGAAGACAAGTAGTTCAATATAGTTTGTACATGTTCAGTTACCCAAATCATTTCCATAGTTGTCATATTGTGAAAGACCAACTATATTTCCCTCCATCTTATCCTGCCCTCCACTTATTCCATTTTCTCCTTTAACTTTATCCCTTTTCAAAAATGTTTGGTTCTATCTTCTCCCCCAATATGCCCTCCCTTCTATCATCCCCCCTCCTTTCCATTAAACCCTATTTTCCTGTAGGGTAAAATATGTAAATGAGAGTTTATGTTATTCTCTCCTTAAGCCCAATCCAAAGAGAATAAGATTCTTCCCTTCCCTTTCACCTTCCTGTTCTTCACCTCCATTGTAACAGTTTTTCTCTTGAGTCTTTTATACGAGATTATTTACTCTAATGTATCTCCATCTTTCTCTTTCTCCCAATAAATTCCTCTCTCCCCTCTTAATTTTATTTTTTAGATATCATCCTTTCATATTCAATACATCCATACACCCTCCTATACATACATATCTATGTATGTACACATACACACACAAATATATTCCCTTCAACTATCCTCATACTGAGAATAGTCTTATGAGTTACAATTATCATTTTTCCATATAGGAATATAAATAGTTCAACTTTAATAAGTTCTTTATGATTTCTTTTTCCTGTTTACCTTCTCATGCTTCTCTTGCTTCTTGTATTTGAAAGTCAAATTTTCTGTTCAGCTCTGGCTTTTTCATCAAGAATTCTTGAAAATCTTCTATTTCATTAACTATCCATATTTTCCCATGTAACATTGTAGTCAGTTTTGCTGGGTAGGAGATTCTTGGTTTCAGTCCTAGCTCCTTTGACCTCCAGATTATCATATTCCAAACCCTTTGATCATTTAATGTAGAGGCTGGTAAGTCTTGAGTTAGCCTGATTGTATTTCCACAATATTCACAATGTTTCTTCCTGACTGCTTACAGTATTTTCTCCTTGACATGGGAACTCTGGAATTTGGCTATACTATTCCTAGGATATAGGATCTATTCCTATTCCTAGGATACTCTACCTGGGATCTTTGTCAAGATGCAATTGATGAATTCTTTTGATTTCTATTTTGTCTTCTGGTTCTAGAATATCAGGGCAATTTTGTTTGAGAATTTCTTGAAAGATGGTGTCCAGGCTCTTTTTTTTAATCATGCTTTTCAGGTAGTCCAATAATTTTTAAATTATCTCTCCTGAATTAATTTTCCAGATCAGTGTTTTTTTCCAATGAGATATTTCACATTGCTTTCTATTTTATTATTTGTTTGGATCTGTTTTATAGTATCTTGATTTCTCATAAATTCCTTAGCTTCTAATTGCCCTAATCTTATTTTGAAGGAGTTATTCTCTGCAGTGAGTTTTTGAAATTCATTTTCCAAATTGGCTTTTTAAGGCATTCGTCTCCTCACTGGCTTTTTGAGCCTCTTTTGAGTTAGTCTATTTTTTCTCTTCATTTCCCTTTTGATCCTCCTTTGCCATTTGAGTTAGTCTATTTTTAAGGTGTTATTTTCCTGTCAGGCTCTTGACTCTCATTTCATCCTTCTCCTGAATCCTTCTTGTTTCTCTTCCCAATTTTTCCTCCACTTCTCTTATTTGGTTTTTAAGATCCTTCTTAAGGTCCTCTATGGCCTATAACCCACTCATATTTTCATCTGGGTCTTTTTGTGCAATATTTCTGACCTCACATTCCTCCTCCTGTTCCATGTTTCAATCCTCTTTGCCCCCAAAATAGGAGTCTAAGGTTTCATTTTCTGTTTATTTTGTTTCTTTTGCCTAGGCATGTTGCCACTTAATTACTTGACTTTTGGGCTTGTTGCCACAGTATGACTCTGTCACCAGAATTAGTCTATTTTTAAGGTGTTATTTTCTACAGTGTATTTTTGGGTCTCCTTTAGCAGGCTGTTGACTCTGTTCGATGATTTTCTTGCATCATTCTCATTTCTCTTCCCAATTTTTCTTCCACTTCTCATACTTGATTTCAAAATCTTTCTTGTGCTCCTCCCTGGCCTGTAACCAGATCATATTTTTGAATGCTTTTGATGCAAAAGTTCTGACTTTGCTGTCTTCCTCCCACTCCATGCCTTTGATCCTTTTTGTTCCGCAAAAAGGAACCTATGGTTTGATTATGTTTCCTGGGCTTGCTCATCTTGCCAATTACTTGAGTTTTGAGCTCTTTGCCATGGTAGAACTCTGCTTCCAGAATGGAGAGAGCTTCATCCCAAATTGCTGGGGTTTTCACCATTGCTGGAGCTATTAGTTGGGTGCCCTCTCTACAGACATCACAAGCTCTGGCTCACTGGTCACACACCCCAGGACTACCACCTAAGACCATGATCTTGATCTGCACAGGTTAAAGCAAGAGTGATTACCCTCTGATTGGTTGGTTAGTCCCCCTGCAATCTCCAGCCAGGAGCTCCTGAGACAGCCAGGCAATGGTGGCTGCACAGCCACTGCTCCTCCACCACTTCTCACCCTGGGGGCTGTGGCTTGACCACATGCTCGGTCTCCCTATTCGCACAAGCTTCCACACTGACTTTGTAATTTATTTTTGGCATTCATAGGTTGATAATTCTGGAAACCACCACAGATGCTGGTGATTCTCTCTCCTGAAGTTTGCTGAGGGCCACCACTATTTGGGACTGTCCTGGGGCTGGGAACCATGTGGCTCAAGTGGGGCTGTGCTCAGCTCCCATCCTCATTAGATAGATCCTTTCTGTTTTCCTGTTGGGATTCTTTCAGTGGGAGCTCGGTTTCTCTTTGTCTCTTAGTGGGTTCTGTAGCTTTAAAATTTGTTTAGAGTCATTTTTTACATATATTTGAAGTGATTGTAGGGGAGCCCACACCAAGTTTGTAGAGCTCGTTCTGTGAGTCAGAGGTCATGGGAGTCAATGAGGCTTTAGAAATTGGATTGCAAGTGTTTGAAGAAGCTGATGGTCAAACGTGAAAAGATAATAATAAGATAGGACATTTAACTCATTAGGGAGGTAGGAGAGTGATCTGGAGGTGAATAAATGACAAGAATAACAATCCAGATTTAATGGGATTAATGTTAAAGGAGGAGAGTAGTTAAAGAGAAATGGTGAGAGTTATTCAGTGGTTTTTCAGTTGTGTCCAATTCTTCATGAACCCATTAGAGATTTTCTTGGTAAAGATACTGGAGTGGTTTTCTATTTCCTATTTCCTTCTCAAGCTTATTTTATAGATGAGGAAAATGAGGCAAACCATGTTATGTGATTTGCCCAGGGTAAGCATCAGAGGCCAAATTTGAAATGAGGATTAGAAGTCTTCCAGACCTGATACTCTATCCACTGTGCCACCTAACTGATTGATGGTGAGGAGAGGTGCTAAAAGTAGTAAGGAATAAGCTAACTACTCCTCCTATGTTTATCAAGGACCAGCAGAGGAACACCAGTCATCAGGATTTGAAAGCTATGATTACCGTAAATATCAAAATGTAGAAGAAATATGAAAAGATACATTCTAGGATAAAGAAGAGCCTGATAATTCTCTGGAAGAAAACTCCAGAAGACATGGTGCAAACTGAGGGCAGTGGAGGATAAAGACTTGGTATAGCATGGTTTGAGAAAGTTCGTAATGGAAATGTAAGAAAAGTAGCAGGGAAAAACGTTTAACCAGACAGCAGTTGATGGAGTAGGATAGTCTAAATCACAGGGGTGAAAGGAAGTGGCTGCTAGTCATAATGCAAATCGTTTCTGATAACTTCCCTGTGGCACAGTGATGACTATATTCTCAAAGGCCATGTGAAATGCAAGCTTTGACAGAGCAATCCTATCTTGCTAGAAAAGTTTCAGGCATGTCCCCTACAATAAATAGTGTCTAATTTCAAAAGACTAGTATGCAGATAATCACAACCACACATAAAAATTTCACAAACCAAAAAATTATACAAAATGGTCTTCTGTTGCTTCTTCAGAGATAATAGCAGAGTGGAAGAAAAATGATCAGATGCTTCAAAGAGTAAAATAGTTTTCCATAACATATTTACATTGCTTTAGTTCTTACCACTTTAAATGTAAGATCTCTGTCCAATGCCCTTCATATTGATATACTGCTAGGTGAAGTCTATTGTTTCAGTTGTGACATTCTCACTATAAATGAAATCAGTAGAAGATAGGCTATAACAATTGAAATGTAAGGTGGTATATAGTTAGTCCATAGAAAGACAAACAAAAGGGATTGGTGAAGTTAATTGTATATGGTGTCCAAATCAAACAAGAAACTTGATTTCATGAAACATTTAGTCATTGTGTATTTCAGTATTCTGGTGTTAACAAAATGATAACCATAAACAATCTTAGTTTATGTATTAACACCAGTTGCAGAGGATGAGGATGTGGGTGAATTCTATGAAGAACTCAGTAAGATGTTATAAATTAAATCAAAATACATTGTGATATTTGGTAATAGCAATGCAAATGTAGCCAAAAAAGCTATTTAAAACATGGCTCATGACTAAGGAATAAAAGAGGCCAAAGGTGTGTGTGTGTGTGTGTTAAAGAGAAGCCTAGTACCTTTCATGAATACTTTTTTGAGAAAAGTATTGGAAAGGTGCTATGTATGGGGAACCCAAAATAGGATTTTCCCAAATTAAATTGATTTTATTCTAATTTACAAATAGTGACTTCTTAATGATGTAGGAGTCATTTCTGACTTAGTCAACATACCAAATTGTGAGAGAGAAATCAAAATTAACACAAAACTAGAAGAAAATCTGAATATGAGGAAAATGGATGACGTGAAATTAAAATAACTCCAATTTCATCTTTCATACCAGGTATTTATGCTAACAAAAAATGCAAAAGAAAGAATAGACACCAACAGCAATTATATCATGTTTTTTTTCATCAAAATTTGTTTAAGGATATAATGAGGTTGGTACAAATATCTAGAAATCTAGACCAAGTAATTATGAAGAAAGTTCATGCCAAAACAAGTTTCAGATTACTGTGTATAAAGATAGATGTGGATACCAAAGTTGTGAGTGGGGAAGAAGAAACAGAGATTTTTCTCCTTAAATTGTGACTCAGAGAAATTAATTTTGGAAGGGCTGATATGTGGTTTATTTTATTCTGTTCCAAGTGGTAGAGAAACTGGCAAATGATATGTATTGAAAAAAGAAAGACTTGAGATTATATATATATATATATATATATATATATATATATATGTATGTATGTATGAATATGTATATGTATATGTATATAAGAAAAAAGACAATCTAAAACTTCCTAATGATAAAAATTACCCATAAATGCAATGCCTACCTCTGGGAGTAGAGAGATCCCTCCCATTAAAGAGCTTCATATAATAAATACTACATATTGTTTTAAGAGCTTTCCATCTTTGCTTCCTTATAGGTTTTCTTTTGTTCTCTTCTGTACATTTTTTATTTTGTTGTTTTCCCCCTTCCTCCCCACCCTTCTCCAGAGGCTACAATTAAGAGCAGATGTTTATATAGAGATATATACATACATGTATACACATGCATACATATATACAAATATACATACACAAATACTTTCCCTAACAGATTCTAGTCATAATAGTTTTTATGTTTGTATGTATCTCTTATTTCCTATTCCTCCTTACCCCTACTTTTCTTCTACCCACTATCTTGTCCTCTAATGACGTAACCTACCCCACCTCCAACAATCCTCCCTTATCCTCCCATTCCCATTAATCTAGCCACTCTTCTATCTCCCCCTTTAACCTATTCCCTCACCCTCCCCTCTAAAGATATTTCCCTTATTCTCTTCCTACTCCCTACCCCCTTAGTAATTTACTTCTTTCTAAATCTAGAAGAATTTTATACTCATCTAGATGTATGTGTATTGTTCCCTCTTGAACCCATTCCCAATGAAAGTATGTTCCCAGAATTAATAGTCTTCCTCCCCATCTAATTCCCCTGTATCAGCTTTTCTTGCACCTCACTTGTATAAGACAATCACTCTTTTTTAGCTGTTCTTGAGCAGTTTTATTCATTGGAGTCATATCATGCTCAGCTTTACCTTAATCTTTCTTAGTAACTACCCAATTATTAATAACAATCTTAGACATATGTTTTACATTTCATTATATCAAAGGTAAACAGTCTTCCTTATTGAATCCCTTGTAATTAATATTTGGTATATACCTTATGTTTCTCTTAACTCTTGCATGTCAAATCTTCTATTAAGTTTAGATTTTTTAAAGCAAAGTCCTGAAAGTCTGACAATGTATTAAATGTCCTTTTTTTGCATTCTGAATTATGCTTAGGTTTGTTAAGTGTGATTTTTTGGCTGGAACCACAGCTCTTTTGCTCTTTGATATATAGTTTTCCTGATGGCTAGGTCTTATGTGATTCTATTTGTGGCACCTCCATATATAATTTTTGTCTTGTTTTTCATATGTTATCCTAGAGCTGGCAATTTCAGAATTTGACTATGATATTCTTGTGAGTTTTCCTTATAGGATCTCTTTCAGGTGGTGTTTGGTGGTGTTTGTTCTATTTCTACTTTTTCCTCTTGTTCTAATGCTTCAGAATAATTTTCTTGTATTATTACATCAGGATTCTTTTTATGATCATAGTTTTCAGGTAGTCTGATAATTCTTATGTATCATTCCTTATATTTTGTTTTATTATTTCTTGATCTTTTATAGCTTCACTGGCTTCCCCTTTCCCAGTTCTGATTTACAAGGCATCATTTTCTTCCTTAAGATTCTAGATTTTCTTTTACACTTGGTTGACTTTTTTTGTAAGCTTTTTGTTTTTCTGGTATTGTTTTTATGTAGTTAGTTTAGTTTTTCCTCAGTCTTTCCCATTTGGTTTTAATTTTTTTAAGTTTTTCTATGGATTTTTTTGGGGGGCATATGATCATTTAACATTAATCTTTGGGGTAGAAGATGGTTTCTTTGGTTCAGTATCCTCCTGTGAAGACAAACCCTGGTCTTTTCTATTTTCATAATAACTCTCTATGGTTGGATTCTTTCTCCTTTTCTTGTGCTTTTTTTTGGTAATGGTCTAGTTTTTGTAAACATCTATAAGTCCTTGGGTATGGAGGATGGTGCCTCTGGCCTCAGATCTTCCTTTAATACTCCCCTATGACCTTGAACCCAAACCAAAACCCCCAGCCTCCTATAAAGGCCCACAGTTCTGTCCCTGCCCCATTGCTTCTGCCCTCATCAGGCATGCACTGGTTCCTTCTTGCCCCTGGTCATATCTTTGCAGCACAGTTTGTCTGGTGTTCCTTGTCAGTAGAGGTTCCCTAGATCTTCCCAGGCTCAGACACCCACCTCCCTTCAGTTTGCCAGGATAAAATTCCCTGTAGCTATGGATGAGGCAACACACCAACCCAGCTAACCCCAGGGCTTTCTGCTTGTTGTTTAAGTGGTGCCTAGCCTGGAGTTGCTCTTCACAAGGACCAAAACTTGTCCTGGGATTTTTCTTCAGATCTGAAGATCTGAAGAACAATCTTCTATTATTCCAGGAGGACCATTCCTTTGCCCCTATGTTTATTTATTTACACAACTCTATGTTCACCCTGAGGTACTATTTTTTGTCTTTTGTAGAGGAAAATCTTGAGAGCTTAGAATTTTCTGACCTACTCCCCCATCTTCCTAGAATCCTCCCTCAGAACTTGATTTTTTGAAATATAATATAGGACATTATATTTATCCTTATTAAAGGTGATAAACAGCCCTGCCCCACAAAGTAGTGAAGAAAAAGGGGAAATAAGTCTGTAGAAAGTTTATCCAAACACATAATTAATAATTAGAAGCCTTTATATAGCATTTAAAAGTTTCTAAAGCACTTTACATATGTTATTGCACTTGATCATTCTAACAATCCCACAAACTATCTATTCTCATAGTTTCATTTTACAAATGAGAGAAACAAAACTGAGACAGCTTAAGTGACTTGCCCAGAGCTGCCAAGAATTAAATGTTTGAAGCAACATTGGAAGTCAGCACTTGAAGAGTCTTAGAGCAACATTCTATCCACTATATTCCCCAGTTCTCTCAAAGAAACTAAAATATCAAAAAAAAAAACACTTAAAGATACAACCAGAAGAAATACACTCATTGTCACATTTGAAGTCTAATATCTCAGAACCCAGCTTATTATATAATAAATCTGAAATGGTTCCAAAGAAAATATTCAAATTAGGTTCTAGCCCCAAACCACAGTCATATAGAAAAATAAAATCTGTAATGGAGGTGGTGACAATTGGAAAACATTAAAGGATGTGTTTTCAAGATATTTCAAAAATGAGAAGGAAATAAATAAGTTGAAAAAAATTAGTGGCCATAATATTACAAAACAGAGAGAGAGAGAGAGAGAGAGAGAGAGAGAGAGAGAGAGAGAGAGAGAGAGAGAGAGACTTAAGAGCACATTATCAACTTCCAACTCATATGCCTACTCATCTTTATATAAAATATTTAAGAGAAATATCTATGCATATTTCAAGGGCATTTTGATGAAGATATTAAAAGGTAATAGACAGGTTTTTCCAGACTATTTTCCTTCAGAAGACCATATCTTAATAATACTGACAAAAAAGATGCAGAGAATATAGGAATCATCTTTATTTATTTTTTATTACATTAAAAATTGGCTCAGTAGAATATCTTTAAAAATCCTCCTCCCATCAATGTGTTTCCCATAAACATATATAAGGTCTTCGTAGTTACAACCATAGGGGATAAAATAGTGAGTGAACATGACTCATTTAAGGCCCTAAAAATCAGAAGAGCCAAGGATGTTAGGCCAATTCATTACTTATAGACCACACTCAACTGAGTCTCTCTCTGTCTCTGTGTTTCTCTGTCTCTGTCAATCTCTCTCTCTCTCTCTCTCTCTCTCTCTCTCTCTCTCTCTCTGTCTCTTTCTCACATGTGCACACACACACACAAACATAATACAGAATCACAATCATCTAATTATTTGGATATCAACATTAAAATGGGAAACTGTTCACTATAAGTGTCTATTATAAGTGCCTGATCTTCTTAATGAAAGAAGTCTTGCTCAGCTTCCAAATGAGAAATAATCCTTACATATTTGTCATTGTTGATCAGTTGTTCAGTTATATCTAACTCTTTAGGACCCCATGAATTATATATTTCCAGATCCTTTTTTCACTTTGAAATCTGTCCAAGTTCATGTTTGTCTCTTCCATGACACTATCTATCCATCTTATCTTTTGCTGTCCTCCCCCACCTTTTCCTTGGGTCTTTGATCTTTCCCAACCTGGTGGTCTTTTCCAATGTGTTCTGTTTTCTCATCATGTGGCTAAAGTATTTAAGCTTCAGCTCTAGTATTTGGCCTTAAGTGACTCAATGTTTTCATCTTTAAAATTAAAAAAGTTGTACTAAACCAGAGGTGAAGTTTTGCTCATTTGTTTTTTAGGACATGAACTCCTTTCTACGGACAACAAAGAAATGAATATTTTTAAATGCATAAAGTACATAGGATAGACATATTTCTCTATACCTGGATATATTTTATGGATATAAAACATATTTCACACATATATGTATACAAAACATGTTCATAGACTCCCATATTAATAACACTTTGATTTGATCATCTTTTAAGTCCATCCAACTCTTCTATTTTCTGATTCTTTAAAGTCCCAGACGGACATATTTTAGCTTGATATATATTTTACTTAATTACTTAAATATCTGGGAGTATCATATTGCTAACAACAGTGTCAAAGGAGTTGGCTTTAAATTGGGATTAATTCTTCCTGTCTATGTGAATTAGTATAAGTAATTTAAATTTTCTAAATTTCACTTTTCTCACCTTTAAAATGAGGGCATTGGGCCAAATAGCTTCTAATTATAGATGTATAAGACCATGATCTATGATTAGAGAAATTCAGATGTCCTTTTCAATGATGCATGTGCTCATCCTACCTAACTTTTACCCTTACCTTAGTTAACTACAGAAGATCCAATAAATGCACTAGGCCTTTTTCTTGCTTTCTTCTGATTCTGAGAGGATACCATTGTAGCACTCAATCTGTCCATCAATGTTCCCTTGATCTCACCATTTAACTAGCCCATCTTCTCTTCTGATTTAGATTTCCATCATAACGTTCTTTACTCTAGTTCTTCAAATTTCCATATGTATGTATGTATGCAAGTATGTAATGGGGATTTGGGACATGCCCAGATTGCCTATCATGGAGGTCCACTACTGTGTATGTTCATGTAGAGGTTGGGCAGGGTTTAGCCTCCTTTGATTAACTTTTTAGCCAGGACAGACTAAATCTATAAAACTGGCTGACTTTTCTCTTTCCTGTGCAATCTTTCTTGTGTACTCTTTCTTGCTACTTCAAGAAGGTGAAGATGCCAGTTCACCCAAAGCATGGGGGCCATGAAATAAACAAATCAGAGAGGAAGGGCTTCTTTCTCCTGATCTCTGTCATTTACACTAGCTTTGAGAAATGCCCCTGGGGGTGTTTGCTTCTATACTGAGTTATTTATCCTTCTCATTTTCTAGGTATAGGCAGTAATCTCTACTGGGCACAATGGTATTCAGTGTTTGAGCCAGTGATCTTGAGGCAGAATTACAGTGTGGATCTTGTAGCCAGGCAGCCTTGCATGGGAGCCTGGGACTTGAGCCTAAATGGAGGTTGGACTTGGAACTTTGAGATTTTCTTCTATAGGAATTGAGCTAAACTGTGAACCCAATCCTTTCCCCTTCCCAGAGATTAGGTAGTATGGGGAAGAAGATTAAATTTTATTTGCTGAGGGAATAAGTTTATATATTTATGATTATACTTTTTGAAGTAAATCATCTTTTGTAAAAGTAAATCCAACTGTTAGTAGTTAAATGGAACTGGAGTGCTGAGAACCACTCACTAAAATCAAGGTAACACTGTTGGTGAGGGCCGAAGCCAATTACAGAGAACCTAGAACCCCAAATTCCCTTAAGAGTATCAGAGTTGGTGTGGCTTTGTAGCACAGTGAATAGAGCACCAGCTCTGGAGTCAGGAGGAACTAAGTTCAAATCTGGCCTCAGACATTTAACAAAGAAACTAGCCATGTGACCTTGGGCAAGTCACTTAACCCCAACTTCCCTGCAAAAAGCAAAACAAAAAAATAAAAAATAAAAAAATAAAAAATATAAAAAAACCAAAGCATATGATTTGGGGCAGCTAGGTGGTGCAGTGAATAGAGCACTAGCCCTGGAGTCAGGAGTACCTGAGATCAAATCTGGACTCAGACACTTGACACAATTACTAGCCATGTGACTTTGGGCAAGTCACTTAACTTCAATTGCCTTCCAAAATAAAAAAAAGAATACCAGAGCAGTGTGACAGATCAGTGAGAAATTTATTATATTTATTATGTATATTATATATCCCAATCAGCTCAGGCTGTCAACCTTGTGGCCTCAGCCAAGTGATGTCTCTAGCCAGTGTTAGATAAGTGTATACAGAATATATAAAAATGAAATAAAGAATGTTGGGGCAGGGGATCCCTAAAAGATGGGTGGAGGAGGGGATAAGGAAAAGTTTCGTATAGAAAGAGGAATTTGAGCAGAATCTAGATGGTAATCAAGAATTCTATGAGGCAGAGTTAAGAGAAGAGTATATTCCAGGCATTGGGAGCAGCTAGTGCAAAATCGGCTTGATAGGAGGTGCAAGCATTCTCTATTTAGAATAGCAAATATTACATTATGACCAGATCATAGAATGCATACAAGGGGGAACATATAAGAAGACTGTGAATGGATTAATTATATCTATTCAAAAGTACAATTGTTAGTCTCATTCAGGACTGAATTTTCCATCCTACAGGTTCTTCAAGTAGGGACTAGATGAGAGATGTTGGAGGGCAATATCTCTTGTTCTAATTCTGTGATTCTTTGATTTCTTATTCTTTCTGTAAAATTAAGACTTAGACAAGAGTAATGATAGGCATTAGCTTGGAAAGAAAATAAACAATGGTAGAATTTGTCATGTTTATAAAGGTTAATGATTAGTTTGTTATCAACTAAGACATTTCATAGAGAGCTGCTATTTAAAGTAGACCTTTGCATTAAATCCTTACTGAATTTCTTCAAAATATGGTCCTTAACCTAAGCCAGGTATAACTCAGCTGTTTCTTGAGAGTAGAGTCATTAGTTAGAATTTTGACACAAAATTGCAAAGTCTAACTAAGTTTGAAAATGTGTGGCTTTGCCCAAGGGCCCTACAATTTAAAGGCTGCTAACTATATGCTCCTCAATAGCAGAGAAACAGCCATGCTTAGCAACTAGTAAGCAAGAACAATTTAGATATAACTATAAGCTAGTTGATGGTTGTTTCCTCGCCAAACTCACACCAGCCTCATTCCAGATAAGTAGGAGTCCAGTCTAGTTGCACTGTTCCCTGTCCCCACACTCTTCTCCATGCAGCATCATACCCTAGAACGAGGATTCTTTTTTAATTATTAATGAATTTTAAGTTTTCAACATTCATTTCCACAAGATTTTGAGTTCCAAATTTTCTCCCCATCACTCCCCTCCTCCCCACCTGGTGATGGCAAGCATACGGATAACCCCTTCCACCAGTCTGCCCTCCCCCTTATCCTCTTCCCCCTTATTTTCTTGTAAGGCAAGATGGATTTCTATACCCTATTGCCTGTATATCTTAATTCCCAGTTGCATGTATAAATGGTTTTTAACATTTGTTTTTTTTAAAACATTGAGTTCCAAATTCTCTCCCCTCTTCCCTCCCCACCCGTCCTCATTGAAAAGGCAAGCAATTCAACATGGGTTATACATGTGTGGTTATGCAAAACGCTTCCATAATGGTCTTATTGCAAAACAGAACAGAGATTCTTAACCTCTTTTGTGCCATAGTATTATATTCAAAACAACATGAATAACTCCATTTTGCCTTTATCTGCCATTTTGTGAAAGTATGTTTCAAATTCTAGTAAGTTATCTGATAATGGGAAAATCATAAAACTACCCCTCCTCTCTCAGCTCAATCAATGTCTTCTGATTCTTTACACCAATAAGGAACAAGGTGGCTCAATTCATATCTCCTGCTATTTACTCCTGCATGTTAACTGTGTAGAAACTAGGGTTCTTGGTCTTTGAGTGGACCAAGAGCCTTGGACCCAATTTGTTTCTGCAACCACATGCACTGTTAAATAATTCATTTTGTAGATGTAATTACTCCATGTCTTTATTCCATCATAATAAGAGAACATTTTGGGACTTTGATGACGCTTAAAAACAATAATGTTGGTTGGGGGAGGAGCCAAGATGGCGGAAAGGAAGCAGTAACCTCGCTGAGCTCCTCAGTCACTAAGTCTCAAAGGGTGAATCTGAGAGGATTCCAGAGTGACAGAGCACACTGCACTAACTTGAAGACAAAAAAAAAACTATTAAGGAGATCAAAGGGACTGTAATGGCAAAAAAGAAAAGATGAGATAGGAAAAGGTAAAATATGCCATCTGAAGAGGCATCAAAACACACTATAGAAGAGGGGAAAGAAAGAGGGAGAGGAACATCATTTAAACACTATTCTCACTGGTTCTGGTTCAAAGAGGGATCAACTTAATCAGTGAAGTTTAATATTCTAATGTGAATAGACACATAAATTCATTAAATAGAGGAAAAGGAGGGAGGGAGAGGAGCACTGTTTGAAATTTACTCTCATTGGTTTGGAATCAAATGGGGAGTAATTTACTCTGATAAGTATAAAAACTTATTGTGTCTTATAGATAGTGGAAGGGTAAGAGGTGGGGTGAAAAGGAGGAAACTAAAGGGGGGGATTAGAAAGGAGGGAAAAAGTAGTAAGGGGAGAGGGTAGGTTAAGAAGGGGGATCACTGGGTGGGAACACTGAGGGAGGGGGCAGTCAAAAGGGAAAACTTCAAGGAGGGGAAGGGAGAAGGAAGAAACAAAAACATAAACAGGGGAGGGAATAGGATGGAAGGGAAGAGACAGATAGTCATCATTACTGTGAATGTGAATGGGATGAACTCTCCCATAAAACAGAGGCAGATAGCAGAATGTATTAAAAGTCATAATCCTAAAACATGCTGTCTACAAGAAACACATTTGAAACAAAGGGATACCCAAAGGGTAAAGGTAAAAGGTTGGAGTAAAATTTATTATGCCTCAGTTAAAGTAAAAAAAGCAGGGTAGCAATACTTATCTCAGATAAAACAAAAGCAAAAAGAGATCTAATTAAAAGAGATAAGGAAGGAAACTATATCCTACTAAAAGGTACCATCAAGATAGAAGCAATATCACTACTTAATATATATGCACCAAGTGGTATAGCATCCAAATTCCTAGAGGAGAAATTAAAGAAATTAGAGGAAGAAATAGATAGCAAAACTATACTAGTGGGGGACCTTAATTTCCCCCTCTCTGAACTCAACAAATCTAACCTCAAAATAAACAAGAAAGAAGTTAAGGAGGTGAATAGAATCTTAGAGAAACTAGATATGATGGATCTCTGGAGAAAACTGAATGGGGATGAAAAGGAATTTACTTTCTTCTCAGCAGTGCATGGTACATACTCAAAAATAGACCATGTACTAGGGCATAAAACCCTCACAATCCAGTGCAAAAAGGCAGGAATATTAAATGCATCATTCTCAGATCATGATGCAATAAAAGTTATATGCAATAAAGGGCCAGGGAAAGATAGACTAAAAACTAATTGGAAACTAAACAATTTAATCCTGAAGAATGGATGGGTCAAAGAAGAAATTATAGAAACAATCAATAATTTCATTCAAGGGAATGATAATAATTAGACAACATACCAAAATTTGTGGGATGCACTAAAGGCAGTTCTCAGGGGAAGTTTTATATCCCTGAGTGCATACTTAATTAAAGCAGAGAGAAGGGAGGCCAATAAATTGGGCATGCAATTGAAAAAGCTAGAAAAAGAACAAATTGAAAATCCCCAATTTAGTACTAAATTAGAAATATTGAAAACCAAAGGTGAGATTAATAAAACTGAAATTAAGAAAACTATTGATTTAATAAATGAAACTAAGAGCTGGTTTTATGAAAAAATCAACAAAATTGATAGAACCTTAGTCAATATGATAAAAAAAGAAAGAAGAAAACCAAATTATGAGTATCAAAAATTAAAAGGGTGAATCTACCTCCAATGAAGAGGAAATAAAAAAAAATAATGAGGAATTATTTTTTCCCAATTATATGCCCATAAACATGACAATCTTAGTGAAATGGATGAATATTTACAAAATCACAAATTGCCCAGATTAACTGAAGAGGAAGTGAATTACCTAAATAACCCCATCTCAGAAAAAGAAATCAAACAAGGCATCAATGAACACCCTAGGAAAAAATCTCCAGGGCCAGATGGGTTTACTAGTGAATTCTATCGAACATTTAAAGAACAATTGATTCCAGTACTCTACAAACTATTTGGGAAAATTAGTGAAGAAGCAGTCCTACCGAACTCTTTCTATGACACAAATATGGTACTGATTCCTAAATCAGGAAGAGATAAAACAGAGAAAGAAAATTATAGACCAATCTCCCTCATGAATTTAGATGCAAAAATTCTAAATAAAATATTAGCCAAAAGACTCCAACAATTTATCACAAAAATAATACACTCTGATCAGGTAGGATTCATTCAAGGAATGCAAGGATGGTTTAATATTAGGAAAAGCATCAGTATAATTGAGCATATCAACAATAAAACTAGCAGAAACTACATGATCATCTCAATAGATGCAGAAAAGGCTTTTGACGAAGTACACCATCCATTCCTATTAAATACACTAGAAAGTATAGGAATAAATGGAGCCTTCCTTAAAATAGTTGATAGCATCTATTTAAAACCATCAGCAAGGATTTTATGCAATGGGGATAAACTAGAAGCCTTTGCAATAAGATCAGGAGTGAAACAAGGGTGTCCACTATCACCCCTCTTATTCAATCTGGTACTAGAAACACTAGCAGTAGCAATTAGAGAAGGAAAAGAAATCAAAGGAATCAAATTAGGCAAAGAAGTGACCAAGCTATCACTCTTTGCAGATGATATGATGATATACTTAGAGAATCTTAGAGAATCAAGAGACAATAAATAAAATTGGCAAAGTTGCAGGATATAAAATAAACCCACATAAATCCTCAGCATTCCTGTACATCTCTAATAAAACTCAACAGCAAGAGATAGAAAGAGAAATCCCATTTAAAGTCACTGTAGGCATTATAAAATATTTGGGAATCTACTTGCCAAAACAAACCCAGAATCTATATGATCACAACTACAAAACACTTCTCACACAAATAAAAACAGATCTAAATAGTTGGAAAAATATCAATTGCTCGTGGCTGGGTCGAGCTAATATAATAAAAATGACAATTTTACCCAAACTAAATTATATATTTAGTGCTATTCCAATCAATTTACCAAAAAACTACTTTGTAGAGTTAGACAAAATAATAACAAAATTTATTTGGAAAAACAAACAGTCTAGAATATCAAGGGAATTAATGAAAAGAAATGCTAGGGAAGGTGGACTAGCTATGCCAGATCTCAATCTGTATTATACAGCAGCAGTCATCAAAACTGCTTGGTACTGGCAGAGGTGTAGAGTAGTGGATCAGTGGAATAGATTAGGTGCAGGAGACCCAGCAGTTAATGAATATAGTAATCTATTGTTCAATAAACCCAAAGACCCCAGTTTGGGGGATAAGAATGCACTATTTGACAAAAACTGCTGGGAAAACTGGAATACAGTATAGCAGAAACTGGGCATAGATCACTATCTAACACCATATACCAAAATCAAGTCTAAATGGGTGCATGATCTAGGTGTAAAGGATGATACTGTAAGCAATTTAGGAAAGCAAGGAATAGTTTACCTGACATATTTGTGGAGAGGGGAAGACTTTAGGACCAAACAAGAATTCTAGAGCATTATAAAATGCAAAATGGATAATTTTGATTACATTAAATTGAAAAGCTTCTGTACAAACAAAGCCAATGTAACCAAGATCAAGAGGGAGGTGGGAAATTGGGAAAGAATTTTTACAACTTGTGTCTCTGATAAAGGACTCATATCAAAAATTTATAGAGAATTGAGCCAAATCTATATGAATACAAGTCATTCCCCAACTGATAAATGGTCAAAGGATATGAACAGGCAGTTTTCAGAGAAAGAAATTAAAGATATCTATAAACATATGAAGAAATGCTCTAAATCACTATTGATTAGAGAAATGCAAATCAAAACAACTCTGAGATACCACATCTCTCCAGTCAGATTGGCTAAGATGACAAAACAAGAAAGTGACAAATGCTAGAGAGGATGTGGACAGATTGGAACACAAATGCATTGCTGGTGGAGTTGTGAAATTATCCAACCATTCTGGAGAGCAATCTGGAATTATGCCCAAAGGATTATAAATAATTTCATACCCTTTGACCCCACAATACCACTTCTAGGGTTATATCCCAAAGAGATCATAGAAGTGGGAGAAAGACCCATATATACAAAAATATTTATAGCAGCCCTTTTTGTGGTTGCAAAGAATTGGAAACCAAAGGGCTGCCCATAAATTGGGGAATGGCTAAACAAATTGTGGTATATGAATGTAATGGAATATTATTGTGCTATTAGAGATGAGGAGGTGATGGATTTCATAATTACCTGGAGAGACCTATACAAACTGATGCTGAGCAAGAGGAGTAGAATCAGAAGAAATTTGTATACAATCACAGACATACCATATCTGTGATGACCAATTATGACAGACTGGAGTCTTTTCAGCAATGCAGTGATATAAGTCACTCCCAAAAGATTCAAGAAAGAGAGAAATGCGCCATCCAGAGATATAACAAGAAAGAACTGAGCCTGAATCCTGATGTAAGCAAACTAAATGATCTTTTTCTTTTCATTGCTTGGTTTTATTTCTTTTTACCATACTTCATCCCACCTAGTACAATACGCTTTTGTAATTGGAATAATGTCTAAGATGAATGTATTTGCAGATCCTATACTGGACCATATGCTATCGTGGGGGGAGGGAGGAAGAAAGTAAAGGAAATTTGAAAATCAAGAACTATGGAATTGAATCTTGTTAACTGAAACTAAACTAATAAATTAATTAAAAAATAATAATGTTTTTAAATGTATAAAAATACTAAATATGCTTATAAAATAAACCAATTATGTCATAATACAGTTATCAAGTATTTTTATTTCAAAAACTTCAATGTAAGAGACCCTGTCTTAGAGTCTTGGTATCCCCCAAATCTTTGCCTCTGAAAACTGAATTGAAGGCAAATTTGTTATGCACAACAAAGGAAGAAGAAGAAGAACAAGAACAAGAAGAACAAGAACAAGAACAAGAACAAGAAGAACAAGAAGAACAAGAACAAGAAGAACAAGAACAAGAAGAAGAACAAGAACAAGGAGAAGAAGAAGAACAAGAACAAGAACAAGAAGGAGAAGAAACTGCTATAGTCGGGGTGTACTACTAGAGCTAGTTCACCATCTTAGCCCAATTATTAAAATTTTAGTGTATTTACACCTAGGAAATCAGCTACAAATAAGGCCTTAATTTATTGTTTTACTAATTGTCTATAATTAAGGAAGTAAAGAAGAAAATAATAATGAAGATTAAGCTTAAAAGTATGTAACTTATACTTTATCTCCACCCCCCCCCAAAGAGCTGATTGTTTTTTTTTGATTAGCATAACATTTATTCTACACACAAGGACAATATAAAGCAGTATTATAGAAATACTAGAAAGATAAAACTTAACAGTAATAGAAATATTTACATACATCACCAAACCCCGAGAGTGCCAACATCTGGGTTCACAGATTGGGGGGCCCACTTGATAACAGCTCCCCAGTCTGTTGGGTCAAGAAATCAAAAATGCCTCAGAAGTGTCCTTCCCTTGAACAAGCTCTAAGACAAAATATCAATTTCCCAGAATATATAGTTTCAAACAAAGAAAAAATGGCATGCAGTATTTTAGCAACTGATAGCCTCTGCACCAGAAGGTGCCATAAGCCATGTGACTTGGCACATGATTGGCCCAGAGTCTACATGACTCAGTACCTGGTTGATTCTATGCTGGGGTTCTTTGTAACTTTGTTTTTTAATTGGAAAAATAAATTTATTTTTTTAAGGAAGAGAACTAGAACAAAGGAAGAAGGGACAAAGGAAGGGAGGGAAGGCTAACCTTCTGTGGTTACATTCATTTGGTTATGGTTGGGAACCTCATTCCTTATATTAATCAGAAGATAAGGGTTTCATAGAGAAGATAAGAGGGATAGTGCTAAAATAGACAGATGAGAGGTCAGGGAGTGACAAAGCAAGATGGTTTTTGTTCAAGAAACCTATACCTCTGATTAACAGGAATTTGCAGAAAATAATTTGCTAGCCACTGGTGGATTTTTTTTTTCTTCACCTCTTGCCATTCATTCCCAGTGCTTGGTCACCTGAATTTTCCTAAGGTCTCTAATTCCTAATTACAGCTATCTATGACCATCTCTTGGGGACAGCAGAGGGAATGCATTGAAAGTAGACCAGAGGTTTCAGGCAAAGAAGGATGGTATGCCAAAGACATTTCCCTCTCCCCATTGTGTCCTTGAGACCTAGAATCTCTATCATGTAACACCTAATTCAGTGTCAGGTAACTCTATAGTAGCTTTTGGAAAGATTCATTGAATTATCCAAGTAAGGAAACTTATCTTACTTTTTTTTTTTAAGCAATTGGGGTTAAGTAACTTGCTCAAGGTTACACGGCTAGTCATTATTTATGTGTGGGTGCTCATTTTCTTTTTTTCTTTTTCTTTTTTTTTTTCCTTGATTTTCAAATTTCCTTTACTTCCCTCCCCCCTCCCCTCATGACAGCATATAGTACAGTATAGGGTCTGCATATGCATTCATATTAAACATTATTCCAATTACAAAGGCATATTGTACTAGGTGGGATGAAAGATGGTAAGGAAGAAGTAAAATCAAACAATGAGAAGAACAAGATCATTTAGTTTGCTTCCATCAGGATTCAGGCTCAGTTCTTTCTAGTTATATCTCTGGATGGCACATTTCTCACTTTCTTGAGTCATTCGGGATTAACTTATATCACTGCATTGCTGAAAAGAGTCCAGTCTGTCATAGTTGGTCGTCACAGATATGGTATGTCTGTGATTGTATACAAATTTCTTCTGATTCTACTCTTCTCGCTCAGCATCAGTTTGTATAAGTCTCTCCAGGTAATTATGAAATCCGTCACCTCCTCGTTTCTTATAGCACAATAATATTCCATTACATTCATATACCACAACTTGTTTAGCCATTCCCCAATTGATGGGCACCCCTTTAGTTTCCAATTCTTTGCAACCACAAAAAGGGCTGCTAAAAATATTTTTGTACATATGGGTCTTCCTCCCACTTCTATGATCTCTTTGGGATATAACCCTAGAAGTGGTATGGCTGGGTCAAAGGGTATGAAATTATTTATAATCCTTTGGGCATAATTCCAGATTGCTCTCCAGAATGGTTGGATAAGTTCACAACTCCACCAGCAATGTATTAGCGTTCCAATTTGCCCACATCCTCTCCAGCATTTGTCACTTTCTTGTTTTGTCATCTTAGCCAATCTGACTGGAGAGATGTGGTATCTCAGAGTTGTTTTGATTTGCATTTCTCTAATTAATAGTGATTTAGAGCATTTCTTCATATGCTTATAGATATCTTTAATTTCTTTCTCTGAAAACTACCTATTCATATCCTATGACCATTTCTCAATTGGGGAATGACTTGTATTCATATAGATTTGGCTCAATTCTCTATAAATTTTAGAAGTGAGTCCTTTATCAGAGACTCAAGCTGTAAAAATTCTTTCCAATTTCCCACCTCCCTCTTGATCTTGGTTACATTGGCTTTGTTTATACAGAAGCTTTTCAATTTAATGTAATCAAAATTATCCATTTTGCATTTTATAATGCTCTAGAATTCTTGTTTGGTCCTAAAATCTTCCCCTCTCCACAGATCTGTCAGGTAAACTATTCCTTGCTTTCCCAAATTGCTTACAGTATCATCCTTTACAGCTAGATCATGCACCCATTTAGACATGATTTTGGTATATGGTGTTAGATAGTGATCTATGCCCAGTTTCTGCCATACTGTATTCCAGTTTTCCCAGCAGTTTTTGTCAAATAGTGCATTCTTATCCCAAAAACTGGGGTCTTTGGGTTTATCGAACAATAGATTGCTATATTCATTAACTGCTGGGTCTCCTGCACCTAATCTATTCCATTGATCCACTACTCTACACCTCTGCCAGTACCAAGCAGTTTTGATGACTGCTGCTGTATAGTACAGATTAAGATCTGGCATAGCTAGTCCACCTTCCCTAGCATTTCTTTTCATTAATTCCCTTGATATTCTAGACCGTTTGTTTTTCCAAATAAATTTTGTTATTATTTTGTCTAACTCTACAAGTAGTTTTTTGGTAAATTGATTGGAATGGCACTAAATATATAATTTAGTTTGGGTAAAATTGTCATTTTTATTATATTAGCTCGACCCAGCCACGAGCAATTGATATTTTTCCAACTATTTAGATCTAATTTTATTTGTGTGAGAAGTGTTTTGTAGTTGTGATCATATAGATTCTGGGTTTGTTTTGGCAAGTAGATTCCCAAATATTTTATAAGGTCTACAGTGACTTTAAATGGGATTTCTCTTTCTATCTCTTGCTGTTGAGTTTTACTAGAGATGTACAGGAATGCTGAGGATTTATGTGGGTTTATTTTATATCCTGCAACTTTGCCAAATTTATTTATGGTCTCAAGTAATTTTTTACTTGATTCTCTAGGATTCTCTAAGTATATCATCATATCATCAGCAAAGAGTGACAGCTTGGTCACTTCTTTGCCTAATTTGATTCCTTTGATTTCATTTTCTTCTCTAATTGCTACTGCTAACGTTTCTAGTACCAGATTGAATAAGAGGGGTGATAGTGGACACCCTTGTTTCACTCCTGATCTTACTGGAAAGGCTTCTAGTTTATCCCTATTGCATATAATACTTGCTGATCGTTTTAGATAGATGCTAGCAACTATTTTAAGGAAGGCTCCATTTATTCCTATACTTTCTAGTGTTTTTAATAGGAATGGATGTTGTACTTTGTCAAAAGCCTTTTCTGCATCTATTGAGATGATCATGTGGTTTTTGCTAGTTTTGTTGTTGATATGCTCAATTATATTGATGGTTTTCCTAATATTAAACCATCCTTGCATTCCTGGAATGAATCCTACCTGATCAGGGTGTATTATTTTTGTGATAAGTTGTTGGAGTCTTTTGGCTAATATTTTATTTAGAATTTTTGCGTCTAAATTCATGAGGGAGATTGGTCTATAATTTTCTTTCTCTGTTTTATCTCTTCCTGATTTAGGAATCAGTACCATATTTGTGTCATAGAAAGAGTTTGGTAGGACTCCTTCTTCACTAATTTTCCCAAATAGTTTGTAGAGTATTGGAATCAATTGTTCTTTAAATGTTTGATAGAATTCACTAGTAAACCCATCTGGCCCTGGAGATTTTTTCCTAGGGAGTTCATTGATGGCTTGTTTGATTTCTTTTTCTGAGATGGGGTTATTTAGGTAATTCACTTCCTCTTCAGTTAATCTGGGCAACTTGTGATTTTGTAAATATTCATCCATTTCACTAAGATTGTCATATTTATGTGCATACAATTGGGAAAAATAATTCCTCATTATTTTTTTGATTTCCTCTTCATTGGAGGTAGATTCACCCTTTTTATTTTTGATACTCATAATTTGGTTTTCTTCTTTTTTTATCATATTGACTAAGGGTCTATCAATTTTGTTGATTTTTTCATAAAACCAGCTCTTAGTTTTATTTATTAATTCAATGGTTTTCTTAATTTCAATTTTATTAATCTCACCTTTGGTTTTCAATATTTCTAATTTAGTACTAAATTGGGGATTTTCAATTTGTTCTTTTTCTAGCTTTTTCAATTGCATGTCCAATTCATTGACCTCCCTTCTCTCTGCTTTAATTAAGTATGCACTCAGGGATATAAAACTTCCCCTGAGAACTGCCTTTAGTGCATCCCACAAATTTTGGTATGTTGTTTCATTATTATCATTCTCTTGAATGAAATTATTGATTGTTTCTATAATTTCTTGTTTGACCCACCAATTTTTTAGGATTAAATTGTTTAGTTTCCAATTAGTTTTTAGTCTATCTTTCCATGGCCCTTTATTGCATATAATTTTTATTGCATCATGATCTGAGAATGATGCGCTTAATATTTCTGCCTTTCTGCACTGGATTGTGAGGTTTTTATGCCCTAGTACATGGTCTATTTTTGAGTATGTACCATGCACTGCTGAGAAGAAAGTAAATTCCTTTTTATCCCCATTCAGTTTTCTCCAGAGATCCATCATATCTAGTCTCTCTAAGATTCTATTCACCTCCTTAACTTCTTTCTTGTTTATTTTGAGGTTAGATTTATCGAGTTCAGAGAGGGGGAGATTAAGGTCCCCACTAGTATAATTTTGCTATCTATTTCTTCCTTTAATTCCTTTAACTTCTCCTCTAGGAATTTGGATGCTATACCACTTGGTGCATATAAATTAAGTAGTGATATTGCTTCATTCTCAATGGTGCCTTTTAGTAGGATATAGTTTCCTTCCTTATCTATTTTAATTAGATCTTTTTTTGCTTTTGCTTTATCTGAGATAAGTATTGCTACCCCTGCTTTTTTTACTTTAGCTGAGGCATAATAAATTTTACTCCAACCTTTTACCTTTACCCTGTGGGTATCCCTTTGTTTCAAATGTGTTTCTTGAAGACAGCATATTGTAGGATTATGGTTTTTAATCCACTCTGCTATCCTCCTCTGTTTTATGGGAGAGTTCATCCCATTCACATTCACAGTAATGATGACTATCTGTCTCTTCCCTTCCATCCTATTCCCTCCCCTATTTATTTTTTGTTTATTCCTTCTCCCTTCCCCTCCTTGAAGTTTTCCCTTTTGACCGCCCCCTCCCTCAGTGTTCCCACCCAGTGACCCCCCTTCTTAACCTACCCTCTCCCCTTACTACTATTTCCCTCCCTTATAATCCCTCCCTTTAGTCTCCTCCTTTTCACCCCCCCCTTACCCTCCCACTATCTATAGGACACAATAAATTTTTATACTTATCAGAGTAAATTACTCCCCGTTTGATTCCAAACCAATGAGAGTAAATTTCAAACAGTGCTCCTCTCCCTCCCTCCAATTCCTCTCTTTAATGAATTTATGTGTCTATTCACGTTAGATTCTTAAACTTCACTGATTAATTTGATCCTTCTTTGAACCAGAACCAGTGAGAATAGTGTTTAAATGATGTTCCTCTCCCTCTTACTTTCCCTTCTTCTATAGTGTGTTTTGATGCCTCTTCAGATGGCATATTTTACCTTTTCCTAGCTCATCCTTTCCTTTTTCCCATTACAGTACCATTGATCCCCTTAATAGTCTTTTTTTTTTTTAGACTCCATGTTAGTGCATTCATACCCACACCCTCTAAGTATAACCCTTTTTCAGGTCATGATAATCATAGAGATTTCAAATATTGACAGTTGTCAGCTCCACATATAGGGATGTGAACATTTTGCTCTTGTTGCATCCCAGGTAATGAGCTTGTGTTTGTGGGTGTGGGTGTGTGCACTTCTGCATGTGTGAGTCTATGTTACCCTTGTTTACCTTTTTATGTTCTTCTGGAGTCTTGTAATTGGAGATCAAATTTTCCATTGAGCTCTGGCTTTTTCATTAGGAAAGTCTGGAAGTCCCTTACTTCATTAAACGTCCATCTCCTTGCCTGAAAGATTATGCTCAGTTTTGCCGGGTAGTTAATCCTTGGTTGTAGTCCTAGCTCTCTTGCCCTACGAAATATCAAATTCCAGTCCCTCCGCTCTTTTAATGTAGAAGCTGCTAGGTCCTGTGTGATCCTAACTGTAGTTCCTCGATATTTGAATTGTTTCTTTTTGGCTGCTTGTAGAATTTTTTCTTTAATCTTATAATTCTGGAATTTGGCTACTATATTTCTTGGAGTTTTCAGTTTGGGATCTCTTTCAGGAGGAGTCCGGTGAATTCTATCAATAGCTATTTTATCTTCTGATTCCAGGACCTCAGGACAGTTTTCTTTGACAATCTCTTGGAGGATGTTGTCTAGACTGCTTTTCTCATCATGGCTTTCTGGTAGACCAATAATTCTTAGGTTGTCTCTCCTGGATCTGTTCTCTAGGTCAGTTATTTTTCCAGTGAGATATTTTACATTTTCTTGCAATTTTTCAATCATCTTGTTTTTTTCGATTGACTCCTGCTGCATCATAGAGTTCTGAGTTTCAGTTTGATTGTATCTAATTTTTAGTGAATTATGGTCTTCAGTTAGTTTTTGAAGTTCCTTTTTTAGGGAGGTATTTTCTCCTATTACTTCACTCAGACTTTTTTCGAAGTTGGTCACTGCCTCCCTGATTTGGTCTTTACATTTTTTCTTAAGCTCCTCCAGGAATGCTATTTGGGCTTGAGACCAGATCATGTTTCCTTTTGTGGTCTCTGGTGTGGGCAGAGAGTCTATATTGTCCTGTGTGTTTTGTTGTTCTTGCCCTGCATAGTATGCTCGAATAGACTTTCTTGCCTTCCCCTTCTCCTTTTCAGCTTCCTTCCTTCCCATTGTGACTTCCTGTTTCTTAGTGTCTCAGGCTATGAGTTTGGGGCCTGATCCTTGACTTTGAATACCTCTGGGTGGCTAGTTTATGGCTAAGTCAGGGAAGTCAGTGAGGAATGTAGATGTGTAGGTGGGGATGAGTCTGACCACTTCAGATTTCTGCCTCTATACCCCTGGGCTATAAGTAGGCTTTTGTTGGTGAGGTGAGGTGGGGCTTGTTGGGTCCCCTCCCTCTCTTCTCTTCAGATTCCTGGCTGTCTCAGTTACACCCTTTCTTGGAGAGTCTCAATCCTGAGGCTATTTCCATTAACTTGGGATTTCAGTCTGGGTGGGAGACTTATCTTTGGGTTTTCTGCTTCATGAATGAGGGATGGGAGGATCAGAGCAGCTAGAATTTACTTTGCCATTCCAGCCCCTGTATTATACAGGCAGGCAGTTTCTAAACTTCCAGGCTGGGGGCTGAATGCAGCCTGAGAAGCCACTCTCTCCACTGGGCGCCCGACTCTCCTACCTGGCTCCAGTGATCCGTTCCCTCTGCAAGATGACTGTGATTCATCCTTGGTAAGTCTGCAGGCTAGGGCTTTTTCTCTCTCTGGTGTAGTCTGCTTGCCTGCTCTTACGTCTGAGCTGTGCAGACCCCACGCGCTCTGCGCTCGACCTGTGCGGACACTCTGGGCAACCTCCTGGGCTGGATTCTGCCACACTCTGTCTTCCACTGGGCTCCGTCACTCCGGAATCCCTCAGATTTACCCTTTTGGACTTAGTGACAGAGGAGCTCAGCGAGGTTACTGCTTCCTTTCCGCCATCTTGGCTCCGCCCCAAGAGCTGATTGTTAAATATTTACTTGAGCAAACTCTTGGTTATATCTATAATGCATTGGCTCTAATATCATGGCTAAGTATACAAGTAACCATTATTCTTATGTCCTGCATGCTTTTCTGATTTTCAGGCCTCAGATTGTAATAAAGCATTCCCTAACCTTGGAGAAAGCTGACATTTCACTGCATTTCCCCCCAATCCATTCAAATTTTCCATTTAGATGACTGGGAGCTCTTCATCTGATTTGCATACCAAGCCAGAAGCATTGCTGGCAAACCTGATGAGTTGCTCAGAATGCCTCAGTGAGGAAAAGGACCTTAGAGACACAGCAAATGGGAAGGCATATCAAAGTCCAATAAACAAATGCTATTAGAATACTGCCTGCTGTTTAGTAGGGAACACTCATCTTCTGGGGTGGGGAGATTTCCTCTCTGTAATACCAGCTGCTGCACCCACCATCAGCCCAACCTTGTGGCCCCCATATACATTGCATTGAGACCATGTTCATTTCTTTATATTTGCTTTTCCTTGCTTCTCCCCTTTCCTTAGATTCCACACCTCCCAGTTGCACCATCTAAAGTGATACAGTTGAACTATCAGAGGAGGTTTAATGAACAGCAAGCCTATTGAATTTAATTAATTCCTGTGCATGGTAAGCTCTTTGCTGCCATCATCCCCTCCCCTTCCAAGAACATATTATGGAACTGAAGAATGAGTAGCATACACACAATTTTTAATAAGGCCCTTGGTGAGTAATTTGAAAATAATAAACTTTGCATACATAAAGGTGATTGTAATTAAAACTAAAGCCAGGAGAGAGCCTCACTTGTTTCCCATTTGCAGAGCCTTAAGAACGCTCTTGTGTCAATTTTAATTCATTTGGTTTCATTGAATTTGGCTTACCAATTTGGTTTTCTACAACCTGCCAGGCAGGATCCTGTGTGAATTGGTTATAATGACCAAATGGCTTGAAAGGAGTTTTGATCTATTTTAATATGCTCCTTTCTGTTTAATTCCAAATCCCAGTGGGAGCAGGGACCCATCCTAATTGTAGGATAAAATGATGCAGCTCTTTCTCTACAGCTGAGATTAATGTGAGCCAGATACTCTGAAGTGTTTCCAGCCCCCTGATGTCATGTTACTGTGAGCCTGAGATGTAGTGACAGGTGGGAAATCTGGCTGCTAATACTGCAGGGAGGTACCCATGAGGAAGAAAAGATGCTGCCAAGCAAATGTGTTAGAGTTCTCAGGGATGCTACCTCTTCTTTGTGAATGTCAGGGGGAGACAAACAGGAAACTGGTTCTCCAAATGGTCTCCAAAGCAACTTAGGCAAGCATCCTCTATACCTAGGTCCTTAGTATACTGCAAATAGTCAAAGAATGACCCCCATATCATTATCAACACCACCACCATTATCATCATCATCATCATCATCATCATCATCATCAGAGCACCTACCAAATGCAGTTTAATGAAGTTATAGCTAAACTTTCTTGAGAAAGGGCAAGATTAGAAGAATGATTTCATTTTGTCTTGAGTGAAATTATCACCTGTTGGGCATCATCAACAGTTTTAGAGAAGTGACCAGGCAAAGAATACGAACAGGCAGTTTTCAGAGGATGAAATTACTGATATCTATAAGCATATGAAAAAAATGATCTAAATCACTATTGATTAGAGAAATTCAAATCTAAACAACTCGAAAGTACCACATCTCACCAGTCAGATTGCCTAAGATGACAATACAGAAAAATGATAAATGCTGGAAAGGATGGGAAAAAATTGGAAAACTAATGCATTGTTGGTGGAATTGTGAACTGATTCATCCATTCTGGAGAGCAAGCTGGAACAATGCCCAAAGGGCTATAAATAAGTGCATACCCTTTGACCCAGCAATACCACTTTTAGGGTTGTATCCCAAAGAGATCATATTAGTGGGAAGAGGACATGTATGTACAAAAATATTAATAGCACCTCTTTTTTGTGGTGTCAAAGAATTGGAAATCAAGGGGATGCACAGCAATTGGGGAATAGCTGAGCAAGTTGTGGTATATGAATGTAATGGAATACTACTGTACTATAAGGAATGAGGAGCAGATGGACTTCATAACAACCTGAGAGACTTATATAAACCGATGTTGAGTGAGAAGAGCAGAATCTGGAGAAAATTGTTCACAATTACAGACACAACATATGTGTGACGAATAACCTTGATAGACTGAGCTCCTCTCAGCAATATAAGGTTATAAGACAACTCCAAAGACTTGTGATGGGAAAACATATCTACACCTAGAGAAAAAACCTAGAGAATCTGAATGCAGATTGAAACAAACTACTAGCTCTCTTTCTTATTCTTTTTGTTTTGATTCATCTTTTTCATTGTTCATTCCACTAGTTAAAATCCTTTATAACCTGACTAATGTTTAATGTGAAGGTATTTGTAGATCCTATATTTGATTATATGTCACCATGGGGGGGAGGTAGAAGGAGGAAGAGGAAGTTGTAACTTGAGGGATTGTGGAACTGAATGTTGTGAACTGGAAATTAATTAATTAATTTTAAAAAGAAAGAAAGAAAGGTGACCAGGGGACTGAAATGTGCTGTTTTTATCATAGGCTCATAACCAATATGTTTCAGAGTTGGAACTTGAATCTGGGGCTTGCTAACTCTGAAGCAGACATTCTATCCACTGCACCATCCTTCCTTTCATGACAATTCTTTGTGTAAGCTCTAGTAATGAAACTAAAAATATAAGACCACAGGGAAGAGTCAAGATGGCAGAGTACAAACAGCACTTCCATGGAGCTCTAGCCCACATCACTTCAAAATTATGTAAAAGGGGGACTATGAATGACCTCTGGAGCTCCAGAAACCAGAAAATGACACAGAGAAGCTAACCTCCCACTGAGGACAGTCCTGAAGTCCAGCAGGGAGCAGCCAGCCCAGCGCTCTGGGAGCTGAGCCCAGGCCCACATGAGTTGAGGTTTTAGCCTGAGGGTGGCCAGACCAGCAGCAGGCTGGAGGGAACCAGAGAAAACCAGCAGCTGTAGCGTTTCCAGAATTGCCAACACATAGATGCCACAGACAAAGTGAGAGGTTAGTGCCCTATGGACTCTGGGACTGGTTGGGAGAATGCATCAGCTTCTTCCCCTGGGGGCAAGAAGCTGCTGAGGAGCCAGCAGAGCTTTTGCCACATTGCTGCATTGCAGCTTGAGCTCTTGGCCCACAAACTGTAGGGGGATCTGGCAATCAGTCTGGGGGTAATCACTCTTGCTTTACCCTTCTTGAATCTGGATTGTGGTCTGGGGTGGAATTCTTGGGGTGTGTGACCAGCTTGCCAGAGTGTGTGGAAGCTTCACAGGGGCTACCCAACTAATGCCTCTGGAAGCTGAGAAAACCCCAACATTTGGGATAGAAGTTCCCCTGGCTGGTAGCAAAGTCCTATTGTAGCAACAAGCCCAAAAGTAAAGTAATTGAGTGGCAACATGCTTAGGCAAAGGAAACAAAAGAAACAGAAAAATGCAACATTAGACTCCTATTTGGGGGGCAAAGAGGATCGAAGCATGGAACAGGAGGAGGACTGGGAGGTCAGAACTCATGTACCAAAAGCCCCAAATGAAAATATAAGCTGGCTACAGGCCATAGAGGACCTTAAGAAGCAGATAAGAGAAGTGGGGAGAAAATTGGGAAGAGAAATGAGAAAAATGCAAGAAAAGTATGAAATGATAGTCAACAGCCTGACTGAGGAAAATAACACTTTAAAAATAGACTAACTCACGGGGGTGGCTAGGTGGCGCAGTGAGTAAAACGTTGGCCCTGGAGTCAGAAGGACCTGAGTTCAGATCCGGCCTCAGACACTTAACACACGCGCGCACACACACACACACACACATACACACACACACACACACACACACACACACACACACACACAAACAACTAGCCGTGTGACCTTGGGCAAGTGACTTAATCCCAATTGCCCTCCAAAAAAAGGAAAAAAATAGACAAACTCAAACGGCGAAAGAGGCTCAAAAATGCAATGAGGAACAGAAGGCCTTAAAAAGCCGAATTTGCCAGATGGAAAAATAATCTCAAAAGCCCACTGAGGAGAATCATTCCTTCAGAGTTAGACTGGAGTAAATGGAAGCTAGTGACTTAATGAGAAATCAAGATGCTATTAAGCAGATCCAAACAAATGAAAGAATAGAAGGCAATGTGAAATATCTCATGGGAAAAACCACTGACCTGGAAAATAGATCCAGGAGAGGTAATTTAAAAATTATTGGACTACCTGAAAGCCATGAGCAAAGAAAGAAGCTAGAAAACATCCTTCAAGGAATTTTCAAGGAAAATTGCCCTGATGTTTTAGAACCAGAGGGCAAAATAGAGGTTGAAAGAATCCACAGATCACCTCCTGAAAAAGATCCCAAAAAGAAAACTCCTAGGAATATTATAGCCAGGTTCCTGAATTCCCAAATAAATGAGATAATATTACAAGCAGTCAGGAAGAAACAATTTCAATATTGTGGAAACCCAATCAGGATAACACAGGATCTGGCAGCTTCTACACTGAGGAATCGAAGGGCATGGAATATGATATTCCAGGGGGAAAAGGACCTGGGATTAAAACCAAGAATCACCTACCCAGCAAAACTGAGTATCATGTTTCAGGGGGAAATTTAGTCATTCAGTGGAACAGAGGACTTTCAAGCATTCTTGAGGAAAAAAACAGAGTTGAATAGAAAATTTGACATTCAGATACAAGAAGAAAGAGATGCTTGAGTAGGTAATCAGGGAAAAGAAATCACTATGAACTTATCAAAGTTGAACTATTTACATTCTTACATGGCAAAACAATAACAGTAACTGATGATACTTTTCTCAGTATGAAAATAGTTGAAAAGGGGTATATGGGCATATCAATACATAAGTGAATGTGTGTATATATGTTTTCAGGTATACATAGATAGAGGGCAGGGGTCAAATTTGATAGGAAGGGATGATACTTAAAAGGTGAAGTTAAGTGGTGAGAGAGTAATGTGGTGAGGGGGAATGGGGAGAGACAATGGGGTTAACTGTCTCATGTAGAGGAGGCAGGGGAAGATGGTTGTAAGGGAGGGGAGGGACAGGAAGGCAAAAAACAAAACCTTATTCTCATTGAATTTGGCTGAGGGAGAGAATGACATGCATACTAAATGGGATATCTCACCCTACAGGAGCATGGGGGCGGTGGAGGAAGGTGGTGGAGAGTAAGGCGGGCTGGTGGGGAGGGAAGTTGGAAGCACCCACTTTTGAAAAGGGACAGGATCTAGGTGGGGAATGGACCAGGTGGAAGGTGGGATGGGAGGTAAATATTGTCAGTCTTTTACAATATATCTACTATGGTAATGTTTTGTATAGCTACACATGTACAGCATATACTGAGTTGCTTATCTTCCTTTTAAAATCAAAGTTTTTTTTTAAATATATAAATACTATGATTAATACTATTTTGCATATAAATGGGAGATAAGATGTGCAGGCAATGGGGTTCAAGGACTTACCTCCCCCTACTGGAAAATTCGAAGGGCGTATGGGATAAGGGATGGGAGAGAGCAGATTGGTTAAGGGGATATGCTGTATGAATGTTATTCTGGGGTGGTGGGTGGAGGAAATATAGGGAAAAATTTGTAACTCAAAATCTGACAGAAATGAATGATGTAAACCAGAAGTTAATAAAGCATTTGGAAAAAAATTAAAATAAAAAAAAATAAAAGCAAAAATATAAGATGATCAGAGGATATTTCTATAGCATCTTAAGATCACTAAAATTATCTCCATCACTCTCAGGGATGCCACCACATTTGGACTCCTCTAATAGAGCACATGTTCCTTCAAGATTTGAACCTGTCAAAGTGAAATCATAAGTTCAAAAAACTTACGTGAAGACTAGTTTTATTATAAGAGAAATGAACGTGCCTTTGGAATACAAAGAGTTCACAATCCATACAGAATTTTATATATTTATAATAGTAGGAAAAACAAAGGGAGAGAAAACAAAAATCTCTGCCTAATAGGGTATGGCATGAGAGGGGGAGGTGCAGTAAAATGGGGAGAAGGGGACTGAAGAGGACTGAAGGGAAGGAGCAAGGAAGAAACAAAAGCCTCACTCTTTTCCCTTAGAAACTGTTAGACTATGAAGGTGGGACTCTCTGCTTATCTACAAGTGTTCACACTGCATAAGCAATCTTCCAGTTTAGGGCAGACTGACTTGTATTTCTTTTAATTCCCAAAGACACACAGAAAATCTAGTTTGGGATGCAAGCAACAAATTATGTCAGGGGGATGTGGGTTAATTTTTTTTTCTTTTTTCAGGGAGGGAAGTCCATCTTTGACACATTCAGGGCCTTCTGAATACTCTGGGTCCAAAGTTTCTCGGAAAGATGGCAACTCAAAAGACAAGTTCAGGTGACTCCTTAACATTTCTTAACAAACTCATGTCCTCTGACAAATCTAGTGCTCTATCCATTGCACGGTATTGCTAAACATTTTAGTGTACTTGTACAGGTAGGATTTTCATTTCTGTCTCTGAATCTCCAGTGTCTAGTACCATGCATGTTATATAATTTATGCCTAATAGTTTTTTTTTTGTATGGTATTCTATATCTCAATGTATATTGAATGAGAAAATAGAAATGATTATGATGAAAGGAAACAAAATTCAGAACAATTGGACCTGCTGTTCCTGTTTGTTTTTTGTCCTTTATTTTTAAAAAGGACCAATGACATCACAAGGTAAAATCTTGACTCATGGGTGAATTAGAGTTAAGTGAGGCTGAGTTGCATAAATTCATCAGTCTCTCTCTCTTCCGGAGTCACCTAAGTCCAATGGCAAGACAAAAGTCAGGACAACTGGCTATGACTCAGGAGACAGTTTATGACCTTGGCATCTTGAATGCCTGACCAAGTTCTAAGCAGTCCATAGCACCTGTTTCAGCTACATTCATGGCCAGTGTCACAAATTATTATCCACACGTTCTCTCAGAGGAAGCCTTCATATGTTGGGGATAGACACCCCACCTTTGACTCACAAAAGTGTTTGAAGTCCACACCCTCAACCTGGTTTAGCCCATTTGCCAAGACAGTTTACCAAGCTGTGGCCACTGCACATGTTTCTTGGAGCTACAGGTGAAAGTTAGGTAAAAGTTGGATACCAAAGGTGCATTAGCAGCCCTGAAGATTGCTAAGCAAGCTTTCACACCAGAGATGCTAATCCTCCTTGAATACCCCATAGATGCCTGCACTACACTGAATATGAAGGGAAGAGATCCATGCTGGTAACAACATAATTTTGAGGGACTGAAGGATTGATTCTCAATATATCTGAAAGCAGAAAAGACACTAAAGGTTCATAAAGATATTATGTATGCTATTATTACCCCCCAAAAAGACAGTGGATGAAATATTAATAACTCCTGATCTCTCCCATGCCTTGCATATAGTAAATGCTTAATGATCCTTGTTGAGTTATTGTTCTCATCTCTATATAATATTTATGAAAATAATATACATATCAAGGACATAGTTGTTGAGGCATGAGAGAGGAATAACCAGACACATTTTATCTTTTCAATCACACAATTAATGGAAAAGTATAGAGAATGCAAATCCTACTGTATTATTTGTTGTTTATTAAAAAAAAAAAAACAACTTCAGTTTGGTAGTAAAAAATCTTTCCTGAAAGGCTTTTCTACAGTTTATCTTCTGTATTTCATAATTTGACAATTCAAAGCATGACATTCTTAAATATATCTATCATCACACTTATGTCCAACTATGCAGATTTCAATCTATCCATGCCTTTTTCTTCTGTGTGAATTTCATCCAAATCTTCTAATAAGTCTTCTACAGGGACCTTAAGCTTGAATTTTTCCATCTATTTTTCTGACAGTCATGCATTTTGGAATGATAGTAACATATATTTAGAGCCAAAAGAGACCTTGAAGAACATCTAGTTGTTCAATCTCTTGTTTTTGCAGATGAAGAAACTGAAGCCAAATTACATTAAGACAAGAAGTCAGCAAATTAACAAATATTTATTAATTGCTTAATATGTACCAAGAAAAATGACCTGGACAAGTTCAAACAGCTAACAAGTGACAAATCAGGGTGTGAATTCAGGTCCTATGCCTTCCTCTGAAGACATCTTTTATTCAGTTCTTCCTTTATAATGCACTGCTTCCGTTTTTTGTCCTTTGTCTGAGCCTGGACTTGAATTCTTTGGAAACTAGCAATGCTTCAAGATTCGGGGACATAGAACATCAGTATTTAAAAGGTGAACCCAATATATTTTTACAAAGGTAATCCAGCCCCATTTCCTCTGTTTATTTTGGGCTCATTGTCCACTTTCAATGACTGTGCAATGTTTTCATACTAATGAAAATTCTCTATGGATAGCCTGTCCAAATGTATATCATAATCTGAAAAAGAAGCACTCTTCATCAAATGCATTTTTCATAGGTTGATCAAAATATTTTGAGAAGCTGTGAATTTCATTTAGGAAAGTCTTTGGTGAGGAGTTTGTATTAACAAATGAATTGGAACACCTGGATGATTTTATCTCCTTGACTTAGACTATGATCTAGGCATTTATCACAACAAAGGCCAATACTTCTAACAATCATATTTCCCTGCTTCTTGCCTGAATTTATTTATAAATAGAAGGCTGTCACACAAATTTAGGGTTTAATATATTGCAAGGAAATGTGTATAAATTTGACATAGGCAAAGGAGGCAGCTTGTTGGAGTAGACCTTTCAGTGTGGCAGTTTGTTCACTATCAATTCTTCTTAACAAGCAACAACAGCAAAAAGAGCACAAATATGGGAAGATGAATCTATCAATCAAGTATCTAAGAGGTACCTCCTATGTGTAAGGTGCAGTACTAGATTCTGGAGATTTAAGGACAAAAAGTGAAATGATCCCAACTCTCAGAAATTTTACATCTACCAAAATTGAGAAGGGAATATAAAAATACATGCAACATAAATAAAGTGAATGCATAAATATATGCAAAGCAGTTAAATACAAGATATTTTGAGAGTGAAGGTGCTAGCAGTTGGTAAGATCAAAAATGCTTCATGCAGGAGATGGTACTGGAGCTGTGTATTAAAGGAAGAAGGAGACTCAATGAGGAGAAGGGAAAAAGTAAGTGCATTATATGCATATGGAATAAGCAGTGCAAAGAGACTGAGATTGGATATGGGGAATCTTACATGAGTAATGGCTGGATCACAGAGGACAGCAAACATAGTAATTTCCAGTGAGGATGGAAAGGTAGGATGAGGCTGAGTTTGAAGAGCTTTAAAAATAAATGGGTGAAGTACTCATTCATTTTTTGTCATAACTGGCATAGAAAACCACTGGAGTAGCTTGAGGATGAAAGTGATGTGGTCAAATACACAAAATGAGAAAAGTTACTTTGGTAACAGTGTGCAAGAAGGATTGGTTTAAGGAATTAAATTGAAGCAGGAAGATCATTTAAGAGTTCCTTGTAATAATCTAGGTAAGAGGAGATGATATTAAAATCTTGTGTGAGTGGAGAGAAGGGATTAGATGGGAGAGATGCTGTAGAGGCAGCAGATAATCAGGTATGTGCAGTGAGGGGGAGTGAGGAATCCAGGATAATGCAAACCAGGAAACTGGAAAGATGTTGGTGCTTTTGAAAGAAAGAGGGGATTTTATAACAGGGGTGATTTATGGGGAAAGATAATTAGTTTAGTTTTAGATATTGAATTTAAAATGCCTTGAGAATACTTATTTTGAAACATACACAAGTTAATAGTACAGGTATATGTTTGTATGTAATACAGATATAAAAATAGGAAAATCATCCAAAAGATAATAGTTAGGTTTAAAAGAACTGATGAGATGACTAAAAGTGTATGGAAGAGGGCCAAGGACAAGACCTTGCAGAACATCTGTAATTAAAGGATGTGGCATGGATGATGATCCAGCAAAGATCGGGAAGGAACAAACAGGATGTGAACTAGACTAGTTTAGAGTCAAAAAGACTGAGAAAGTGTCAGGGAAGAAATTGTGTGGAATGTAGCCAATTGGTCAAGAAAGATTAGTAAAGAGAGAAGACTGATTGGCAATCAAGAGATCATGGGTAACTATTGTCTCTAAAATAAAAAATAAAATAAAATAAAATTCTCCACTTAGCTTTTAAGGCCTATAGAGCCTGACTTTGAACTGGCTTCATTGGATACTACTCTCCTTCCCATACTCTGTGATTCAGTCAAACGGCCTTCTCTCAGTTTCTTACTCATGACACTCCATCTCTCAAATCAGGGACTTTACACCAGCTATTACACATGCTTGGGATGCACTCCCTCCCATATTTCTCACAGAATTTTTTTTTAATCTAATTCTAAGACGCAGTTCAAGCAACATCTTCCGCATGAAGCCTTTCCTGATTCCCCTAATAGCTTGTAACATCTTATATTTAACTGTTTTGTATATGATTGTGTTTATTTATTATAAATTTATATATATGGATATTTACATATGTTATATCATATATCATGATATTATATATTGATTATATGATTATATTATATAATTATATCATATCATATATCCTATCATATATATATGTATAAAACAAGATATCACCAAAATATTTCTTATTTGTCTTCCCCACTAGAATGCAAGTTTTTGTTTTGTTTTGTTTTTTTATTTCAATTGAATGATGAGATGGTAAACCAGATTTCAAATCACTGAGGAGAGAGTAAATGGAGAAGAAGAGACAAAAGTTCAGAAAATTGCTTCAATGTGTTTGAGAAAGAGAAAAGTGATAGTATAGTAGCTTGAGGGAGCTTGTAGGATATAGAAAAGGCCGTTTTATTTGTTTTACCTTAAGGATAGAGGAAAATTGCACATATTTGAAAATTGTAGAGAAGGAGCCAGTTGACATAAAAAAAAACCATGAAAAATTGAGAGAAGAGTGAAGATCCAGGACAGAATCTGTTTTAGAAGATAACAAAGAATGATGTCGAGTGCACATGTAAAGTAGTTGACAAGGCATAGGGGCACCACTTTTTTTTTTTTTGGAGGGCAACTGGGGTTAAGTAACTTGCCCAAGGTCACAAGGCTACGTTTTGTGTTTGCGTGTGCGTTATGTGTCTGAGGCCGGATCCGAACTCAGGTCCTTCTGACTCCAGGGCCGACGCTCTACTCGCTGCACCACCTAGCTGCCCCAGGGGCACCACTTTTTCAGAGACCAGAGGAAATGACAGAATGTGAGATGTAAAGAGGTTTTAAAATTAAAAGAATTGGGGAAGAGGGGACTGATTTTCAAAAGTCCTCTACCCTTTTTGTAAGTAAAAAAGAGGTAGGAGATATAAGAGGCTTGGAGAGGGAAGAGAAGTTGGGAATAGTTCCTTTGGGCACTGAGCTTGGGAATCACAGAGGAATAAAAGGCCTGCCTAGCTGCAGTGATGATCCAATTGAGGCTGGATAACATGAATTTTTAATGTACCTATGCAGTTTGATTGTGAGACTTCCTGCAGCTTAGTTCAATGATTGAAGAGTAAAAGCAGGGTCAGGCCATAGTAGGAGTAATCCAAGTCTTAGGTTTGAAAAGACAAGTTTAATAGAAGAAAATTATAAAGGATTCAAGGTCAGCTATTTGATATTCTTTGTAACTCTCAGTTAATTGTTTGACTCACTATCCTACTCACCATAACACCCTATCTTCTTCACCTATCCCATGTTTTCCATTCCTTTCACTCTCTCAACTGTGAACTTTGCATCATATTTTACTGAAAAAAAACAAGGCTTTTAACCAAGAGTTCTCCCTTATTCCCTTCTTATATCATGGCCTTCTTTCTACCGTTATTTCTTTCTTCTACATTGTTTCATGTGAAGAGGTGATCCTTTCCTCTGCCAAGGCAAACCTTGTTAGCTACACAAGTAATCCCCATTCTATCTCACCTCCAGCAACCTGTCCCCCTCTATCATACAAACATGACCATTTTCTTCTCATTCTCAAGAAACCTGCATTTCATTCTTTCATTCCAAGTACTTGTCATCCTATGTCTCCCACTTTCTGTAGCTAAACTGCAAGAGAAGTCCATCAACAATAGGTACATTTACTTCCTTTCTTCTTTTTTTTTCCCTTTTGGAGGGCAATTGGGGTTAAGTAACTTGCTCAAGGTCACACGGCTAGGTTTTTGTTTGTGTGTGCATTAAGTGTCTGAGGCTGGATCCGAACTCAGGTCCTTCTGACTCCAGGGCCGACGCTCTACTCACTGCGCCACCTAGCCACCCCACTTCCTCTCTTTTCACTCTCAATTTTTTGCATTCTATCTTCTGACCTCATAATTCAACCAAAAGCTCCCTCCAAAGGCACCAGTGATCTATTTATCATGAAATTCAATGTCATTTTCCCAATCCCTCATCCTTTGCCTTTCTGCAGCCCTTGATATTTTCAATCCATCTCTTCTTGATATTCTTTTCTCTTTAGTTTGTAAGGGAGCTACATTCTCCTCCTACTTCTCTGCACTCTTTCTCAGTCTTCTTTGCTGAATCTTCATCCAGATCATTCTTGCTAACTGCAAGTGTCCAAAAAGGCTCTATCCTGAGCCTTCTTTTCTTTTTTCTCTGTAGTATTTCACTCAATGATCTCATTAGCTTCCATGGAGCTATGCTGAGATTTCTCCAATCTACTTATCTAGCTATTACCTCTTTGCAGACCTCCAGACTCAGAATTCCAGTTACCTATTAGACATGTCAAAGCGGATATCCTGTGGATTATTGCAACAGTTTACTAGTTTTTTCTGCCTGTCACAAGTCTTCTCCCATTCTAGGCTATTTTCCACTCAGCCACCATGTCACACATGTGCACACATGCCCCTTACTCAACTCTAGTGGCTCCCTACCAACTCAAAGATTGCACATAAAATACTATTCAGAGTTCAAAGCCTTTCTTAACCTAGAGTCTGCCCAGCCTTTAAAGTGTTCTTATACTTTACTCAGTCTCTCATTCTTCATTCCAGTAAAAATAGACTTCTTTCTGTTCCTGGAACAATACTCTCATTCTCTTCATTCCAGGCGTTTTCTCTGCCTGTCCCTCCTACCTGGAATGCTCTCCCTCTTCATGGGGTATAAATGCAGTACTTTCCAGAATCACTGTGACCTGAGAACATCAGGAACAATGTCTATATAACGTCAAATATTCCATTGAGATAGAAACCCAAAAGAATAAATAGCACGATCAGCTCCATGATTACAACTTCAATCGAAGACATATAAAAGAGGGAAGAAATTGCATACACCCATGCAAAAATCCAGAAGTATGGCATGAGCCTTTAATAACATATTAGGAAACTTCTCTCCCTCCCCTCACCCCATATTTTTGGAGTGGACCTGTGATTACATCAGTACAGGGAATGACCAGGGACAGCACTGCTTCTGGCAAAACACACTGGCATATCCTCTGTAACTGTTAGTCTTAGAATGATTCCTGGGGCCCTGTGATGTTGAGCAACTTTTCAGGATCAAATAACTATTATGTAACTGAGGAAAAAAACAACAAAACTTGAATCTAGAACTAGAATCTAGAACTCCCTACCTGTGACATTACCTCACTATCATTCAAGAATTGGATCTAGCAACAGATAGGTTAAAGCCTAGAATGAGTTGAGACTTTAAAATTCTGAAATTAACAAAAATGAGATTAAAAAAATTCATTCTCTAAGAAAGAGGAAACCTAGTGCTTAGGAAACATATTACAGTGCTAGATTACATTTGATTCAATAAACATTTATTAAGTATCTGGACAGGTGTGGAGAATTTGTAGCCTCAAGGTTACACGTGGCCCTCTAGGTCCTCAAGTATGCCCCTTTGACTGAATCCAAACTTCATAGAATAAACCCCATTAATAAAAGGATTTGTTCTGTAAAACTTGGACTCAGTCAAAAGACTGCACCCAAGGCCCTAGAAGGCCACATGTGGTCTTGAGGCCGCAGGTTCCCCACTCCTGACTAGTATATGCAAAGAACTGTCCTACATGTTAGAGATAAAGTATAGGTAAGACATGGGCAATTTGGCACTTATGAAACTTCCTTTCTTTTTGAACAATGTGATACGTTCACAAAGAACTATGATGCGAATGACATAGGATAAATACATAGACAACCACCAAATTTCACTAAGAAGACAAAGACAAGAATAGATGAGCATGAGTCTCTTGTATGTTTTAAGAGCAACGTGCCATAGTCCAGTATTCCTAATGGAATTATCCCCTACTTCTCCCTCCCCCCCAACATATACCAGTTGATTTGTGATTTCAACTCCCAATGAGGAAGTTCCTTATGCCAATGCAGATCAAAAAATATATACAATTTATAGACAATTACCTAGGGACACAAAGATATTAAGTCATTTACAGCCCACACAACCAGAATGTGTCAGAAGTACATAAAGTCAAGTATTTTTTTAACAACTGTAATTACTATGCCCCATTTCCCCCCATAACACCATACCATTCTTAAACTCAATTGTAATGTAGAGGTAAAGATCTTTGTCTCCCTCTCGAACTCACTTTTTCTAACTGTAAAGAATGGAGTTCTATTTTTTCTCTTGAATATATATATATATATATATATATATATACACACATATATATATACACACATATATACATATGTGGTTATATATATATATACATATATATATATATATATACATATGTGGTTAGTCAGGAAATGAGCACATACAGTGCTTTTTAAATTTTTTGATATGGAGTTTGTATTTAAAAATAAATAAAAAATTAAAAACCAAAACAATAACAGAAAAAAACAAACACTTTTTTTCTTATTCAAAATTCCTATATAGATAAAAGAATGTGTGTTTTGATGCCATAGCATACTTGCATATTTGGATAGTTCTTTCAATGATCTCTAAGGTGTCTTCTAGCTATAAATCCTATCATATGAAGATCGTATCCATTTTCTTGCTACTGAAGATCATAAGTACAACACAGAACTGTATTGTGTATTCCAGTGTTTATAGCATAGTTAGGGTACCAATCTAATTGTGAAAAAAATAAAACAAACAAACAAAACAAACAAAAACCTGGTATCCAAAAAACCTTTTTAAAAATTTTTCTTTCAACAAAATCTCTGGGTTCCTTGCAATCTAACAGATTTCTGCATTTCTAGATAAAGCAAATGATTTATCTTGCAAATTACAGTTATTCACTAGCCTGAATCCACATTCAAGTAAGACTTAGCCATTTTGGACACTGTGAGCAATAGATCCAAACCAGGTGTGTTTTGAATGGCTTTTCCTTTCCCAGGGAAAGTCCCACACAGCTTAAATTAAATGTGTGCTGCATTTTCCACAGTTCAGTCCTCAGGATGTTGAGCATACTGTGTACTCAGCATAACCTTGAGAATCAATCTGAGCAGTTAAATGTCAAATTGTTGAATTACTTGGTCTTATTATCCTCCAACCATCACACATTCTCTTAATTGATTTGATGTTGTGGAGATAAACGCCTTGGGTTACATAGAACACAGAACCCAGCCCCACATAATGCAATTTCATAAAGGATCTTCCATAATTGCTTATCACACACGGCTGTGCATGATAGATAGAAACAATAAAGGAATAAATGAAAAATATTTAAGCCAAACCACATTATTGAAATAGTGCAGTGGATGGTCCTGAAACACTTTTTGTTGCATTATGTTCAGATGTGAACAGGAAGCAACAGGGAAGCTCTCAGATCTCCCTGGGTGTGCATTAGAAGCCATGGGAAATAACTGATAAAGAGACTTACCTTCCAAATAATTAAGATGGATGTGGGAGTTTGAGGAAGACAAACAGCTGATTCAAAGATCTGGTACATATGGAGTAAGAGCTCATTAGAGAGCTTGTAACCAGGCCACCACTTGATAAAAGTAAAATATCAAATATGACCCTATCATTAATATGAAGTCAGTGTAAAAGCTCTAATATGAGAAAAAAATGTCAATCTTTTAAAATGGAAATGACTACATAGGTGACTCAGTTTTCTGTCATGCAGAGCCAACGTTTTCAAGAAGTGATACAAGGTATTTATTTAGATTGATTTAAAGAGTCAACTGTCTTAGTATGTGTCAGAGATATTTTAGGAGCTGATGGCTCAGTGGATAGAGTGCTGTGGCTGGGGTCATAAAGACCTGAATTCATATCCAGTCTCAGATACTTACTAGCTGTGCAAACCTGGGTAAGTCACTTAACCTCCTTTCGCCTCAGTTTTCTCAACTGTAGAATGGTTTTAACAATAGTTTCTATCTCACAAAGTTATTATGAAAATCAAATCAATGAAAATATATCTTAAAATTCTTAGCATAGCAAAATAGATGCCTTAATTCCTTTCCAGTTCATTTCCCTTCTTCCCCTACCCCCTTAACTCTACAAGGCCAGAGGCTCATTTAAATAGAATGCATTGTGGACAGCTAAGCACAAGAATTAGTGAGGAGCAAGGGATATAGAGCTGGTCCCTCAGTCAGGAAGACCAAGGCTTAAAGTCTTTCTCTGGTAGTCAGTCCCCTATTCTGTCAGATTTGGGCAAGCAAGTTACTTAGCCTCTTATTGCCCAAGATCACTGTCTAAGACTATAACTTAAAAAGATGTTGTATATCTGCCCTGGTAGAAGATTTTTCTCTTTGGGAATCCTTGAAACCAATGAAATCTCAGGTCTGGCTAAAAAAGAAGTAAACAAGAGGTTTGCATTAGTTGTTTAAAATATCTACCTTATCTTTTGTGATGGATCAAAAGTAAACAAACATTTTCCTTATTGTAAGGCATGGCAAATGGAGGGACACTTGAGACCTTTAATTCCTGTAAAAATTGATTAGAAAATCAGAAGTGCGAAAGAGTATGGATATTGTGCATGGCATTGGCCATGCCAACTATAACACCTTGGAATCCAAGCCATTCCAGGAACTTCCATAGTGGAAATCGATCAAATCATCAATAAGCATTAATTAAATGTCTTCTATGTGCCTGATATTTTAATAAGCACTAGGAATACAATGACAAAAATTACATAATCCCTGCCTTGACCAGCTTACATTAAATAAGGGGAGATCATGTTTACTCATTAAATATTTATTAGGTAATTTTTTTTGAAAATCAGAAAACATCATCTAAAAGGGAGAACTGAGGATCTGAAATTATCATTGAATGAAGCTAGAGATTTAAAGAAGCAGAGAAAAGAAGGCCATATATTTCAGGCATGGGAAATCAGTATGTTTAAAGCCATGATTGTAAAGAATTGCTACATAGAAGCCTGAGTCATGATGGACATTTTCAGATGAGCCTTTGAACCTCCCGTACCATGGATGGACACATGCTCTGATCACTCCTCACTGGTTTCAGGAAGAGCAAGAAGAATAAAAGAAATTTGTTGTTAGGAGTAAATTCCCTTAGTTTCAAGAATCCTCATATTTCTAGCATTCTCTGAAGAACAAACAAAAAAAAAAAAACTATTTTGCTATTTTCAAACATGTATAGTGACAGACATAAAGACTAAGATAATGGTGGAAAGTGGAAGTACTCTTAAACAGATGTGGGCTGTTTTATGTGCTTTTTAAGGCTTTGTTTTTATTTTAAGCAAGGCAGTCCTTTCTATGCTGTTTTCTTTGCTCTATTAATTGCTGAATAAATATTTTTTTCTTCATATATAGAGAAAATGAAAAATCAAAAGGTTTTCCTCATTTTATTTGGTGATATTATCTGCTACATATGATTCAAATGGCCTTGTAAGTATCCCTTTCTCTTTGATTCCTATCACACTCCCATAATCCTCTTGGTATACAATTATGGAATTAAGAGGAACCTAGCATTCTGAAAACTTGAAATCCTTCCAAAAAGCCTACGGTGTTCTATAAAATATACCATGTGTCATCTTTCCTGAATTCAAAATGCATAGCTTTTCCTATGATGGAAATTCTGGGAGTCATTTGGCATAACAAATTGGGAAAAAAACTGAGGACTATCCAGTTTGATGAGGTGTTTTGTAACATCATATTTTTATAGCTTTCCATAATTACTTCATTAACAACAAATAACAAGAAAGATAGACATGGATGAGTTGTGATTTATGATTTTTGGAAAGGACATCTGCATAGACAAAAGTCATACAAAGCAGAGATCAGTATTATTGTCTATTTCAAATTTTACCAAAACAACCAAAATTTTTTGTTAAAATCTTAATAAATATGATTTTTACCTCATCAATTTAGCAGAGAATCTAAATTATAGATGAAATATAAGTATACTTTTCTACTTAAAATTTCAATTTTGATCTCAGGGAGGACATGTGGTTTTGTCAACATGGAAAATGTCATTATGAGAATTTTCTTTACAAATGTAAATTGTGAGTCATCTATGATTTTATATGTAAATCTTAGGGCATTTTTCTGAGGCATGTAGAGTTTAAATGACTATCCCTGTATCACTTCCATAACTAGTACATGCTTGTGTCTAGATTTGAACCTAATTTTTCCAAGGTCCAAGCCAGCACTTGGAGCACCTTGAAAACTACCTAATAATTCTCAGCATTTTATAGTGCTTTATGATGTGTAAATCACTTTACATCTCTTGTCTCATTTGATTCTCACAATAACCTGGTGAGCTGGGTGATATTATTATCCCTATTTTTACAGAAGAAACTGAGCCTGAGAGGTATTAAGTTTCTCCCAGGGTGAAACAAATAGGAAATGTCTGAGGCAGAATTCAAACACAGGTATTCCTACCTCCAAGTCCAGAATTTCTACCAACTCTAAGATCTACCTGCCTAAGAACTATGAAACAGATGCAAACATGACTCCTGCTTAGGGCTTATTGATCTATACTTTGTGTTAGAGGAGTTTTATAAAAAAAATGGTTGACATTATAAGGAAATAGAGGTCACTGAAGAGGGACAGGAACAAATATTCTCAATAACCTCTTAACCCCCACCCCATTCTAAGATTCTTTTATTGTATGTAAGAATGCCTCACTCTAATTTATAGGAAAGTCAGCAACTCTTAGTGTCTTGAAAGAGAATACCTGTATGCTACATTTCTCCTTGTTTACTTTTTCTCCAGTGAATCACAAATTATACCTTTTAAAAGTATTTATTTTTAATAATACAAAGATTCTATTTGGCTGGCTCCAGTCCTGACTGCCAAGCACAAAGTGCTTGCTGATTCTCTAGGCTAACACTTTCTCCAAATCTATTCTCAGTTGTAGAAAAAGAAACTGTCAAGAAAACAGCTCTCATCATTATGGCAAGAAATCAAATTCATATTATTATTGTGAAAGTGTAAATTTAAAGTGCCAGTAGTTTTACAGAAACAGAAAACCAGGTGCAGACTCACCATTTTGACGTGGGACCCAGACCACTAAGAGATTGAACAATGAAGCACTTTAGTTAAGGTGAAATAGAAAATATTTCAAAATAGAGGATCTGTTATTAAATATTCCCCTGTTATGAGATTTACTTCCAACTAATTCAGTTTTTCTGTTATAAACATATACTTTATCAGATATCAGTACTTTCTGTTCCATTCTCATTGCCCAGATTCCAATACAATTCCGTATCATTTCACACCTGAACTAGTGCAGCCATTTTTTTTTTTTTGCTTTTTGGAGGGCAGTTGGGGTTAAGTAACTTGTCCAAGGTCACACGGCTAGGTTTTATTTTTGTTTGTGTGCATTAAGTGTCTGAGGCCGGATCCAAACTCAGGTCCTTCTGACTCCAGGGCCGATGCTCTACTCACTGCGCCACCTAGCCACCCCCAGTGCAGCCATTTTTTAAGGAGTCCCTTGTCTCTAGTTGTAGTCCTTTGGTGCTTTTGATTAATTCAGCAGGACTAAATATTTTGATCTCAAGATCCCTTTATAGTGTTAAAAATTATTAAAGATTCCAAAAGTTTTTAATTTATATCGTTATAGCTATCAATATTAACCATATTTAAAATTAAAATATCCTAGTATTATTATGAAAATAATTGAATAGTGTGAATTATGTGTTGACCTTCTGAAATCTCACATTATGAAATGCCATGAACTAATTCTCGATTTTTGACATCATACTCTAATTAGAAGTCATCAAAGAATCTCCATTATCCAAAGAATATCATAACACTTCTACCTACCATTTGAGGCCCTCAGTTTCAATTTCACATAATTTAATCAGTCTCCAAGCTGAGAAGAACCATAGATGTACCCTGTCCCAACCTGTACTTAAACCCAATCTTTTCTCTGTAATATCATTTATTTTTGTCAACCAGCTTCCACATGAAGATCCTCCATGAAATGAAAACATCCAAATCGTAAAGGAATCTTTTATTTTCAGCTAGCTCCAATTATTAAGAAATTTTTATTTTTATTTTTCCTTATAAGTAACCAAAAATACCTCTATGTAACTCCTACACAACACTCAATCTCTGCTTTCTTGGGGATGGGGGGAAGACTAGTTATATTTTAATAACAGTCCTTAAAATATTTAAAATAACTATCCTATACTCCCTGTTTTTTGTCTACTATAGGCTAAAATAGATGTTCAGAAAGTACAATCCAGAAACACTTCAAGGTCTGCCACATTTTCAGGGAGTCCATGAGGTCAAAACTGTTTTTATAATAATATAATATATTAATATAATATATTATGTATTAATATATTATAATAATAACATTTTAATTTCTAAGATAGCAAATATCCATAGATATAACCCGCATTAAAACAAATAAACAAATGAACAAACAAAAACTTTGAGGTCTCCAAAGATTTTTAAGATCTTAAAGGTTTCCTGAAACTAACAAGTTGAGAAACTCTGGCTTAAAACATGAAATTCTATCAAAGAAGAAGGGTTTTCAGTCCTTTACAATCCTCTTCCCATTTCACTACTATGTGATCCAATTTGTCAATAGAAGTCCTAGATTGTGCACACAGAATGTGAAACAATGTCCCACTTATGGCATGATGTGATAAACTACAAAAGGAAGTCTCATCTTTTTTTCTAACACATTTTTCTATCACTTCTCCATAGGATCATATTCGCTTTATTGCCAAGTTCTGCTGATTCCCTTTCTTTAGCTTATGTGTCTATCCTCTTCTCTCCCCTCACATGACCATTGCTCTGGACAAGACTTTCATCATATCAGTTCTCAGAAGAATTATTGTTATATTCCTCTAATTGTTCCTCTTCACACCTTTCTCTCCCTTGTACAATCAATCCTTCATACCCCTGCCCAAATATTCTTCTTTAATGGTAAGACTGACAATGTGTCTTGCTCAAAAACTTCAGTGGCTCCCTATTACCTCCAAGATTAAATAAAAAGTCAATTTCCTGGTATATCAGATCTCTTTACAATCTGGTTCCATACTATTATATCTCTGGACTCATTTCACTTTGCTGTTAGTTCATTCTCTCATTGATCCAGCTAAACTGAATTACTATCTGCTAAATTCAACATTATATCTCCTACTTTAGTATTTCTATGGAAACTACTGTATTTCTCTGACCTTCTCAATAAACCCATGTATGAATAGACCCCCCATCCTCCCCTAACCGCTATCCCATTCAAGATTCCTAATAAATGCTTACTTGAAAACCACTAGTGAGGGAGAGCTCATTCCAACAGAAACAACACATTGTACCTTTGTATATTTCTAATTTTTACCACTTTCCCCCCTTACAACAAGCCTGCCTTTTTGTCATTTCATTCAACTACTGTTCATTTGTTCTGCCTTCTGATGTGAAGTAGAACAAGTCAAATGAAAACAAAATTCTTGGAAACAGCAATCATATGTTTCCCTCCCCTCCACTAAAGACTTATTTTTCTCCAGGCTTTTGTTGTTCAGTTGTGTATGACTCTTAGTGACCCAATTTGGAGTTTTCTTGGCAAGGATGCTGGAGTGGTTTGCCATTTCCTTTTACAGCTCATTTTACAAATGAGAAAAGTGAGGCAAATAGGATTAAGTGACTTGCCCAGGGTCATATAGCTAGTATCTGAGGCCAGATCTGAACTTTGGAAGAGAAGTCTTTCCAACTGCAGACCTGGCGCTCTCTCTACTAAGTCGTCTAACCACCCAGGCTAAGCATCACTAATTCCTTTTAATGTTCCTCTTAGGATACAGTCTTGAATTCCTCACTGTCCTGGTTACTCTCCTCTAAAAGAGCTATAGCTTGTCACTGTCTTTCTCCAGATATAGTAACCATAATACTTCCAATGAAATTTAATCACAGCAGAATGATTTTACTCTTTTAATACAGCTTATGCTTTTGAATTTTCTTGTCCATAGAACAAGAATCTGAGGTCCTTATAATGATTCTTTCTCACTGTATAGCTATGATCCCAAGATTTTTGACCCCAAATTGAAACACTTCTCATTACATACTGAAGACTAAGCACAGTGCCCTGACATGTCCTGTCAGTAGTTTGTTAGTTAAAGTGAAGATATTGACAATATTAGATTAGAAATTAATAAACTTTTAAAAAGACAAAATAAGATGATTTTAGGACACTGACCCTATAGCCAAGTAACGACTTTTAAGAAACCAAGGTGTTTTGTTTTTTAAATGTAATTTTTTATATTGGATAGATGTATGCCAATCAAATTAAAGTTTTGGCCCTCTCCACCTGCCTTGCTCTCTCATCTTTATTTTGATTTATATTTTTTCTCCTTGTTAGTCTTATTTCCTGGGCTCTTTAATTTAAAAAAAAATTTCCATCCTAGAAATATTTCTATTCTGAAGCCCACTCTCATGACTGGTGAGTCCCAAGTCTGGATTGCCATTTCACAAGGGAACCTAGATATACATGCTTAATTCTCAGCTTAACTAACTGTCTGGCTTTCTCCACCTCTGGGCAAACAGTCTTGCTACTACCTGGCTCCATCTCCTTCTCACACAGTGCTTTTACATATAGACTTTATGCCATTTTCTTCCATTAGAATATTAGATCTTTGAGGGTAGAGACTTGTTTGTTTGCATTTGTATTTCTAATATTAAGTAAATTCTCTCTCTCTCTCTCTGTCTTATAGGTGCCTTGCATAGTTACTGCCACCATTTCTTAGATACTGAGAATATAATAGCTGTTTCTTGTTCTGTTCTATGTGGTAGCAATTGAATGATCAATTAAACACCTTTAAGTCAATGGCAAGCAGCATCTCATGGCATGTGAAATATCACAAACACATTTGTTAACTTGAAAGAGGTAGAGCCCCAGAGCTAGGAATGATAGAAGAATATATATCACACATCTCTAAGTGTTGCTTGGTGATATCCAACAGTGTACAGGGAGTTTGGGGGTTATAGAAGACCAAGTGTATGTTAGGAGGAGAGCAATTATTGTGACTATTCTTATAATCTTTATTCACTGAGGATGCTGAAAAGTATGGGAATGAAAGGAGAGAAGATAATAGTCTTAGGGGAAATGTATTTAGAAGGCAGCATTTAATTCTTGAATAAAATAAAATAAAATAAAATAGCCCTTTTCAGGAGAGGGGAGAATTACTTGTTTTAAAAAGGAGGCCAAACCACTATTTCCAACTTAACAAAGCTGTGGATATATGATTCTAGGTCTTTGGATCTAATAGTCCTTGGAGAATTGAATAAGGGTAGAAATGATACTAGAATGACAACAGTTTGAAAGTTTTTTTTAAATTTTCTTCATATGATGAGATTTATGCCATATTCTTCTCCACAAAAGTGAAGTTATAACAAAAAATACAGATTTAGAACTAGAAGAGGTCTTCAAGGTCTTACAGTCCAACCCCTATATTGTACAAATAAGGAAACAGACTCCTAAAGAGACAAAGTGGCTTGCCCAATGTTATATAAGGAATAGAGTAAGGATTTGAATACAGATCCTCTGATTCTAGTCTGACCACACATTCTACTAGTTGCAAAGAGAAAATGTTAGAATATAGTTGTTAGGAGTCTACAGAAAGAAAAAAAATAAAGTAGAAGAGAAAGAAGAAAGTTAAAAATAATAAATCTCAGGATGAAACCACAGAACATCAAAGTTACTCTTCAAATGAGAGTAGACACCTCAATATCAGCCGTAAAAGGTAAAGATAATTTCAGCAATTCTAAACACACAGTGGTGCTGTTAAGAACAAAATGAAGGAAATCCATATCAGTGGTGTGGTTGAAGCACCGTCTTTTTCTATTCTTTCTTGCCTTTTTTTTTCTTTCCAAAAACACGTTGATCCAAACAAGGCCTGCCAAGCTATTTGCAGTCTCTGTTACATGAGTGTCACTTTGAGAAAACAGAACCGGCACCTGGAGGGTTTGGTCTCAGAACACTATTTATATGGGAATTATCAGCTAAGCTATTTTTTCTTTTTCTTTTCTGTTTTAGAAAAGATACACAGTAGGAAGTCAAAGAAAAGAGGGAAAGAAGAGATGTATTCTATTACTCAGAGGGAAGTTGCAGTCAAGCTAGTTCAACAGTTTGTTCTTTGATCTGTCCTTACACTGTAACCAATCATGTTTGTTGTTTTCAGTATTAATTTCTAAATAGAATGTGGTTAACCATTTTAGATTTGCTCTTCCCTTTAAATGACCTTCTAGGAGGAACACAACATTTTAGTGAGTCCATGGCACTCCTGCTCTCTAGTTGAGATTATTAAACTAATTAATAATGGTCTAGATGCAGCCAGGAATTATGGGACTTCTGTAGAATTCAGAACATTTAATGTACTTTCATGTACAGTTCCAAGTGGAATTCATTCACTACTTTATTTAAATACTTTTAAATCTTTCACAACAAGGTGCAGTAGATTATGTGTGAATATTTTCCTTTAAATCATTGTCTAAATTATACTGAGCTATTATTTTTAGGGAATTACACCATCAAACCCAGATGAAACAAATGGTATTTCTGCAACCATGTCCCAAGGAACATACATACTTTGGACAAAAGCCCAGGCACCTTCTTGGACTGAGTAATGAAATGCATTAATGAGTTTGAGTTTCCACATTAGGGAAGGACCTCATGACACCCCAGGACAGCCATGCATACCCTGTATTGCAGACCTTATCCAATGATTCTCACAAATACTCATGTTGCTGCACAATGAGACTGTATAATCTAGATAAAGTCAGAAACTGAAAACTGTTCTTTACTAACCTGAGGACAGTTACTACCAACAGTGGGCTTACATGGTTTTTGTTGGGGGGGTGGTGGGGGCAAACTATAAAAATCAAGGCTTGATATATAAATAGCATATTCATATTATGTAAATACATAGTAATGAAATATTTATATTTAATAACATTATTTATACTATATAAATATTTATATGATAAATTATTGATTTTTAGGACTTGAGAAAAATGTGATTGATGCAAATTAAACTTAAAGGTATGTTATGCTTACATTCTTTCCCCCCTGCAGATCTGGTTGTTAAATATTTACCAGCAGATTCCTGTTCAATCACAACTCTCATAGCCTCCATAGCATGAGATTGGTACCTGATGCTTCACAGAGTCAATGCTGACCTCCAACTCACCACCACCAGTCCCCTTCTGCTTCCTCCATCCCAATTTCCCACTGGGATCAAATAATTTCTTTTTCTGTCTGTTTTTGCCACTCTTCTGCCTTTGCACCAACTATTCTTTAAGTCTAGAATGTTCTGCTCCCTCACCTATACCTTTTAGCTTCCCAGTCTTCATTCAGGACTCAGCTTAAATTCCAATTTCTGTAAAAGGACTTTCTGGATCTTTCCCTGCATTTCCTCCCATTACCCCAGCTTCTAATGTCTTCAGATTATCTTTTTATACTCTATCATATTATTATAACTCTATTCTATTATAATTTAAAGTGTTGATTCCATTCTAAAATAGGAGCTCTTTGGGGGTAAGGAATGCTTTATTTCTGATTGTTTTTTGTCTTCCTTTGTATCCCCAGACCATAGTACATAGCACATAATAAATATTTAGTAAATTCTTGCTTTCTGACACACAGAAATAGCACTGGCAGAATGGGTTAACACAAGGTGGGAGAAAGGGGTGCCAGGGAATGACACAGAAGAAGGAAGACCAAAGGAGCTTTGCTAATGCTCTTGGTGTGCCCTGAGACTATTATTGTCACCCTAAAGGCTTGACAAAAACACTGAAAAGATTGTTAATTGGTCACTGATTCCAGCATTGCAGTGTGATACAACTGCTCCCAAGAGAAAGGGGAAAAAAAACTAAAAAAGCTGCGGCAGCACAAGGTTGAAGACTGACCTGATTTCAAAATCATTGTGGAGGATAATAGAATGAGTGGTGTCCCTAAAAATTCTTGTACCTCAAGAAGGCAAGATTAGAATGAGTCAGAAATATCAAAAACTCTCATGATGGTTATGCTTCAGTACAGGTGGAGCTGGCCACTAACAGAAACAAAACACAAACGCACATAAAGTGGGATGAATATTAGATCACTTTCATTATACCCCAATATCACATTATAGCAAAATTGGAGGCAGTTGTAAACCAGCATTGTTCTGCCTGACACTAAATCCATGATCACATCTCCGAAGTAGGAGCATGGATTCAAGATTAAAGGATTTAAACCAAGACATCTTATTAACCACCTGATTCTAATGGAGGTATATGATTAACATCTATCTGTGGCCCCACTGAAAAATAATGAAATACCTCCCTTCATACACAGATGTGTGTACATATGGGTATTTACCTCACACATGAAGACAAATTTATGCACACATGCATATATATGTGTGTGAGTGTTTATTTGCATTTTGTTTCATCTTGTAATTTAATTGTAAACTTGGGGACATTTGCTTTCTTTTGTATCTCCAGTACTTAGGACCATTACTGGAACATGGATGGCATTTAATAAATATTTATTGATTGACTGTTGCTTCTCATGAAATCTTTTCAATGACATTAAAATGGCAGTTGGGCTTGATAAGTGTAAAATTCTTATAATGAATCAAAGGAAGATTATTAAGAGATTAAGTTCAGAGATCATATTGATGCAGTAGAAAAAAAGGTGATATTGATCGAGTTCTTGGTCTTTTTCAGTCAAGTCACATTTAGAACAAAAATATATGGGTTTGAGAGTTGACCTCCTGGCATCTAGTTTCTACATACTCCCATCCAACTTCCAGGCAGCTATTAAAATGGTCTTTCTAAAGCACAGGTCTGACCATATCACTCTCCTATTCTAAAACTACAGTGCATCCCTAATGCTTCCTGGATCTAATATAAAATCATCTGCTTGGCTTTTTAAACCCTTCATAAATTGCTCCATTCCTAACTCTCTAATCTTTTTATCTCTTATACTTCTCCATATCTTCTGGGTCTAAGGACTCTGACCTTCATGCTGTTCTTCCAGTGACTTTTCCATATATTTTCCCTGGCTATTGTCATACCTAGATTTCCCTCCTTTCCACCTATATCTCCTGTCTTCCCCAATTTCCCTCTAGACTCAGTTAAAATGTTACCTTCTGTCAGAAGTTCATCCTATTCCTTAATCTTACTGCCTTTTCTCTAAGCTTTTCTTAAATTTATCCATTCTGTATATTGTTATTATGCATTTATTTGCATATTGTCTCCTCCCCATTAAATTGTGAGCTCATGGAGAACAGGGTTTTATTTTTTTTAACCTTTCTTTTTAATTCCAGCACCTAGCACAATGCCTGGCAGATTTAAAGTATTTAATAAATGTATGCTGACTTGATTTGGTTTAACTATGAATGAATATGTTGAGACTTACTGCCATCCTGAAATCAAAGCTGAATAGAAAGAATCCATGTAAACTGACAAACATATGCACTACTAGTTAATGTACAACTTTGTAATTGTGAAGTGAGCCAAAGCATATTTGGAAATTATTCTAACAAACCTATACAATGTTAATGAAACATAGACCCTCTTGTCCTAAGGCAGCTATAGAAACATAAACATTTACATACACATACATACATACAGGGAGAGAGAGAGAGAGAGAGAGAGAGAGAGAGAGAGAGAGAGAGAGAGAGAGAGAGAGAGAGAGAGAGAAGGAGATTAAAAGATATTCTCAAAGCAAAGAAAAATACAATAATGATAATGAACTTATGCAATACTTTAAGATTCACAATGTACTTTTCATATGTTGTCTTATTTGAACCTTATAACTATCCTGTAAGTTATATGCCACTCTCTCCATTGTATAGATAAGGAAACCAAGACTGAGGGATGTCAAGGGCCTTGCTCAAAATCACACAGGGAAATCTCTGAGGTAGGGTTCAAACTTAGGTCTTATTGACTCCAAGTCCAGCACTGTTATCACTTAGCTGCTACCTACCTTTGTTAAGTAATACTAAATACTGATACCACCTATAGAGGATTAGTTTTGCCAGATGTAACCCCCCCAAAGGTGCCTCCAGATGATGCATATGAAATATCCAAAAGTGGAGAATAAAAATTAACACCCCCATGGGTAAACCCACATGAGCTCATCTTACAATATATGGCAAAAGAAACGTTGATGAAATGGATGAATCATGCAGATTTCTTGCATTCCTTCCTTCCTTCTTTCTATTCCTGTCTTCTTTCTGCTCTCTCTCTCTTTCTCTCTCTCTCTCTCTCTCTCTCTCTCTCTCTCTCTCTCTCTCTCTCTCTCTGTCTTCCTCTCTCTCCCTCTCTCTTTCCCTCTCTCCTCTTTTTCTTTCTTCTTTCTTTTTTAACAATGGGATTTATGATGGCAAATTACGACCAGATCATTTGTTGTCCTGGTTACTAGAATATGAAGACATCCTTCATATACTAGATTAAGTATTCAATGTAGATTACTTAAAGAAGGAAATAAATAAGTATTTATTAAGTATCTATAATGTGTCAAGCCCTGTGTTACATGCTTTATATTATCTCGTTTAATCCTCTAACAAAAGTGAGAGATAGGTGCAAATATTATTTCTATTTTACAGTTGAGAAAACTGAGTCAAACAAGGTTAAGTGATTTGCTCAGAATCATGTAGCTAGTATCTAAAGTTGGATTTAAACTCAGATTTTCTTGATTTCAGGCCCAGAGCTTTAGTCCTTCCACCATCTAGCTGGACATTTTGCAAAACATCATTGTAGGCTTTAAAAATAAAGCATATACTAAGTACTTAGAAAGTACTTAGTTGACTAGAATTATACATCAGAAGTCTGCAATCTTTCATGGACTGACAAAAAACAAAAATAGAGCACAAAGTTGCAGGTAAATGCAACTAATGACTTTGAACTAGATTGTTATTGCAAACTGAACTGCTGGTCATAATTTTACAGATACAATACTAATCCTAAAAACTTAAAATCTACATTTTGATAAATGCTGCCATCCTAAATATTCATAACCTCCAAACTACATGGAATGAAAGGCTTTCAAAATATAGAGGCCTAGAGGAAGACATTAAAATAACATGTGAACAGGGCAAAATGCATATCATCTTGTCTGTCACTCAAATTTTCTGAAAGGTATTTTCAGCAAAACTATAGAAGATAAGGTTATATCCATTAATCTTGGTCAATTACATAAGGCAGTCATTTTATCTGCCTACATAATAGTCACAGAATCTGAAATATATAAGAATATTACTAGGATAACAACTTGTCCTCTGACTGATTCTATCTGAACTTCATAAAAAGATGAGAACAACAAAACTGTGATAATAATAAAAGTATATTGCCCCAAGGCAGCTTTAGGAAGATTAACACTTCCTTGTCAAAAAAGAAGAACATTGATTGATGATATCAGACCACACAATAAACAAGTTAAAAATTTACAAAAATTCTTTTGGAATAAAGAGACCTCTTTTCAAAAAACAACAGTAGAGGCTAACAATAGATGTGAATCATTGGATTTGTTGAATGGAATGGAAGGTGATTTAACCCAGAATGGGGCCTATGAAACAGCAAAATTTCAATAGTGGAATCAAAGGGTGCTCCACAGGCAATATCTCTATGAACTCATGAAGCAAAGCATGGGAAAAGAAGCACTGAAGACATCTGAATTTTATGTATGTGTGTGTACATATACATATATATGTGTGCATATATATACAAATGTATATATTTATGTATATATGCATCTGTATATACACATATGGGTATACATATTATGTATATATACATGTGTGTATATGAATGGAGGGTTTATGCTAACAATTCAGGGTCATATCACTGACACCAGAAATTATGAAAAATGATTTCTCCTTCATGAGCCAGGATTATTGATTGACTCAATGGCATGGTGGTAGCTGTGTTCTTATGGCTGGTTACAGAAATTTAAAATCTACTGGATGCCTAGAATGATGGAATCAGATGGCTAGTATTAAACACTGGAAATTGACTATTGTTTATAAAATGATGTATGAAACATCCCCATACTATAAATATAAAATCCAAAGCATTCCTAAGAATTAAGCAAATAAACTGTGCTGGAAACAAAGGGCATTTTTAGACTGAACTGTTATAATAAACATCCAAATATAGCATTGCTATTTATGATTACTGTGTATTGATTTTAACATTTTTTTCTTTCAAAATTTTGAGTTCCAAATTCTATCCCTCCATTCCATGCCCTCCCCCACTCACTGAGAAGGCAAGCAATATATCAATTATACATGTGAAATTATGCAAAAATATTTTATATTACCCATATTTTATTTTAAAAAACAAGAAAAATAAAGAGAGAAAGTTATATTTCAGTTTGTACTCAGTGTTCGTCACTTTTCTCTCTCGAGGTAGATAACATTTTTTCATCCTGAGAATGTAGGAATTATCTTGGATCTTTGTATTGATCAGTTAGTCAAGTCTTTCATCATTATTACAACATTGCTGTAGCTGTGCACAATGATCTCCTAGTTCTAACTTCACCTTGCATCATTCATACAGATCTTACCATAGTTTTCGGGAAACACCCTCCTCATCATTTCCGAGAATTTTGATAGTGACTGCTAAAAACTATGATGATATGGTTTTATCACTCTAATAATACTTTATGTGCTATGTGATCAACTATAAATGGCACTAATAAATAAAACCTGAAACTGGACCTGACTTTATCCCCACAGACTAAACCAATGGAAAAACTCAAATAAATTTAAAGGTACTCGAGGGAATAGTACTAGAGTATTTTTTTTTTTTTTGCTTTTTGGAGGGCAATTGGGGTTAAGTGACTTGCCCAAAGTCACACAGCCATTTATTGTGTTAAGTGTCTGGGGCCAGATCCAAACCCAGGTGTTCCTGACTCCAGGGCCGGTGCTCCACTTACTGCACCACCTAGCTGCCCCTAGAATATTTTTTAAAAGATACCTTAAAAGTAGAAAAAATTGTACAGATTGTATTATTGCTAATAAAAAAATGTATTTGCAAAACTAACAATACACATGCTGACTTTCTCATTTTGCTGTAAAGAAAATTTGAGAATGACCTATAAACTATCGAGGCATCCTTGATGAAATTATTTCTTAAAGAAAGAAAGAGAAACCGAGAGAGAGGAGAGGGGGAGAGAGTGAGAAAGAGAGAGAGAGAGAGAGAGGAAGAGAGAGAGAGAGATTCCCTTCTCTCCACTCCCAGCTGCTGCCCCAGTAGACTTTCCTTATCACTCCATGGCTATATTTTTGTCCTAGCTTTCTGTCTTCTGACTGTCACACCATATCTATTAAAGAATAAATCTTTATAGTCAGATGATTGACAAAGGGGTGTGAAGAATTTAGGAAGTGGCTGTGTATAGCACTTCATATGGTGGAACAAAGCACAATCCTAATACTCCTCCTTAATTAAAGAATCCCCTATGTTTGTCTATGTTAGTATCATTCACGGTAATCAAAGCAGATGAAAAGTCCAAAAATAATTTCATTCAATGAGCTTCTGATAATCAAGGAAGTTAGACATATTAAACAAGGATTTTCAAGTCACTTTGTATCCTGAGAAAATTATTGGTGTTGCTTTCCCTCCATTAGATTGTATCAACCCCTAAAAAATGACGAAAAGAGTCACAGAGGTTTTACAACCACTGTTGACTCTAAAAATACCAAAGAGTTCAAACAGGCTATCACGACTATATCTAACTCTGAAAAATATTTTTTTTAAAGAAATAACAATGGTCGTAAGCAAAAACTGTTCTTTATTACACTGGAGTAGGGAAACTAAGCACATGTGCCTGGGACCTCTCTAGTAGGAGACATGCTTTAGTGTGGGCAAATCTCATTCACATACTAATGGCTATGCAGTGAGCTACAGCCCTGACAATGAGAGGTAACAGCAACAGTGAAACAAGTTTGATTCATAGTAGGACATCATAACCATAATATGGATATGACAGAGCTTGTCTGAGCTCAGAGACAACCTGGTGCTGGTGTGAAACCATTCTGGGATTTTGCTATTACTGAGTTCTTCCAGAGGGTGTGTGCAAAGGATTGTTGTTATTCCAAGCTCAGGGCACAGCTGCTTGCAGGGTATTAGCTTTGGAAAATAGGGTATCTTCTAATAGTAAAATGAGAGGAGTAAAAAGAGACGGGTGGCCTTGCTATGGGGATCCTACCATTTACAAACTCCTTGAAGTCAAGTACTACTCTTTTGGATCTTTTTGTACCTCTATCACTTAAGACAGTACCTGGAACACACATACTGAGTGCTTAATAATTTTGATTGATTGATTAAATGAAAATTGAGTATAAAATGAAATGTTTAACTCAGGGTCATCAATATATTAAAATCTTTGTATTTATATCAAAAATTAAATACCATAGCTCTCATTTTGATGCATTTGCATATGTGCTTTGCCTTAATGAAGGCCAGAAAAGTAGAACATTCATCTTATGTCATTTATTTTATTTTGTTAAAAGATGTTGAAATAGGGGGTGGCTAGGTGGCGCAGTGAGTAGAGTGTCGGCCCTGGAGCCAGAAGGACCTGAGTTCAGATCCGGCCTAAGACACTTAACACACACACAAAGAAAAACGTAGCCGTGTGACCTTGGGCAAGTTACTTACCCCCAATTGCCCTCCAAAAAGAAAAAAAAAGATGTTGAAATAAATCATAACAATAGTAGAGATTTAATTCCAAAAATGATAGTAATTAGGATTGCCAGTCAATCAAGTGCCAATAAAGAAGCATTTATTAAATACTTAGTATGTAGCAGGTGCTTTGCCAAGTTCTAGGAATGCAACTAATGGTTCATGCTTATAAGGAGCTCATGTTCCAAAGAGGTAAATAATATGCATAAAGCAAACCAACCAGCCAAAAAACTAGGTGCATTCAGGATATATACATTGTCAATAATAGGTAATATAAGAGGAAAGACAGTACTAATGGAGAGTGGTGTGGCTGAAACCTCTCACAGGAGGTGAGCTTTGAGTTGACCTCTGAGAAGGTCATGTCAGAGGAAAGAAAAGAATATTCCAGGCAATAGAAACAGTGAATTAAAAAAAGTATGGGGTGAAGAGATAGAGTCATATGAGATGACAGGAAATAGACCCATGTTGCTAGATCACAGAGTACATGGAAATATAAGAAGATGTAAAGATATGAAGGCAAATAATTTTAAAATCCAAATTATTTTTATAACGTTGTAGAGGTGATGAGAAATCATTGGAGTTTATTCAGGGGAGAAGGAGTAACAAAGTCAGGTCTTCACTTTAGGAAGTTACCTTTGGCAGCTGAGTAAATGATCTTTTGGACTGGGGAGAGACTTATGGCAGGGAAATAAGTCAGAAAACTAGGGCAATAATACAGGCATGGAGTGATAAGGGAACTGTACCACGGCAGCAGCTGGGGGAGTGGAGAGAAAGAGAGGTTGTTTCTCTCTCTCTCTCTCTCTCTCTCTCTCTCTCTCTCTCTCTCTCTCCATCTCTGTCGCTATCTCTGTCTGTCTCTGTCTCTGTCTCTCTGTCTCTCTCTCTGTCTCTCTGTATCCCCCCCCCCCCCAATAAGATAGCAATAGATGGGACTAGAAGGCAATAAATGTTGAGCATACCTATTCATCAAAGTCAACTTGGGTTCTTTTAGCTTTTAGGAAACACCCAATTTTAAGTACAGCATTTAGAAGGATTGGCTTTTCAGAAGCCACTTTTATCCACTAAAGTTCTGGAAACTTTGGAAACTGGGTATGACCAGAAACTAAGAAAAATAAAATTCAAGAAAACAGCGACCATACGGATGTCAGTCCAGAAATGCTTCAAAACAGAACTCTTATTTTGGAAGCTCTGTCTGTTTCATTGCTCTGGGATAAATGAGGATCTATTGCAGAGATGCCGAAGGAATAAATAGTTTATTACTTCTTGAGCGCTGGTTGAGCGCCTACAGTGTATTCATGAATTGATGGGGGGTGGAGAGCAGTGGATACTGCTCTGTCTGTTACATTTTTCTAGGGGCAAGGTGTGATGCCAACCAGGGAATCTTTGATGCAGCTGGCGAGGAAGTAAAGATAGTTTGGGACAGAAAGAAATTCTGCTGGCTGTCGTTATTCTCCACTGGTTCAGAACAGAGGAAATCTGCTAGGAGTCACAGAAGGAAATTGAACTACTAAATTTCATTTGGTTTTGGAGTTGAAAAATATAAACTGTTAGTCACACACAGAGAAGAAAAGTGTATGAGAAAGAGCATACAGAATTCTGAGTGGTCCCTAAAAATAGCACTTTTTTTTCTTTCCATCTCCCCCAAGACTTCAGAAGTTGATACTGGTATTGAATGACCCACTAGGAAGTGATGGTATAAGGGACAGACATATTTTTCCCATCTAGGAAGGTCCCATCAATTTAATTGATTTAGGGATTAGGATCAAATTTAAGCTATTTGAGGTTTATTCATTCTGAGTCAAATGTGAATTTTTGGCTCAAAGATAGAAGGCTTCCTGAACATAAAATGACTCATATAACATTTGAATGCTATAATAGTAAATGAATCAGAAACATATGGACACATTTTTCTGTGAACATGTGGGTTTATGAATTAGTAAAGGAATAGTTTGAGGGGTAAGAACCAATTATATATATATATATATATATATATATATATATAATATGATAAAATAAGATAAAAGATGATGCTTTGGGCTTTGCTCATTATTTGCTTCTGTCTTCATTTCTACTATATGCTAAGTGCTCAATGTCTGTGGCAGGACATGCTATATTTGAAAATGGCCTCTCCCAGGGCTTCAGAGTTGGAAGGAACATCAGAGGTCACTTGGTTCAACACAGATTTGACCAAAGATACTTTATACATCAACAAGTAGTCAACCAATGTTCATGTGATGACCTCTGCTGAGAAGGAATCCTCTGCCTATTGAGGAACCTGTCACACTTCTGGATAACTCTTATCTTTGGTCAAGTTTTCCATGTACTAAGTTTGTAGTCTGATTCTCTATCATTTCCACAAGTCATTTCCCTTTTCCCCTACCTTCTGAAGAAGGACAAATCAAATCTAATCGCTCCTCTATATATCAAATCCTTCAAATACCTGAAGGCAGATATTACTTTGTCCTTGCACCTCTCACCAAGAGTTTATTTCTCTGGAATAAATATACTCAGAATAGATGATGAATTTAAAGCTTTCTGCATCCTAGCAGCTGTACTCTGGATTCACAGAAATGGGAACAGCACTCTAGATGTGGAATGCTGAAAGAAAGGTATAACTGGGCTACCACGTCCTTATTTCTAAACCCTATTTCCTCTCTTAATGTAAGATTTATATATTTGACTGTTGTAGTACATTGTTGACTAATAACAATATGTGATTCACTAAAGCCCTAATTTTTTCCCATAAATACTTATTGAATATAGCTCTTATACTTGTGAATTTCCCCCCCTGTAAGATTATATTTATGGTTATTTAATTTTATCCTATTTCATTTAAATATATTTATTTCTGAATACTGTTTTCCATCATGTTAGTTATCTGTCCTCTTCTTCCAGGTGCAAATATTCAATGTGTCTTAACTCTTTCCTCTACCTTACTACCTCATATTGAACTAATCAAAACCTATTGACTCTGCCTCTGAAATTCTCTCAGATCTGTCTCATCTTTTCTACTCAGTAGTTCACCTTTCACTGCCCCTTACCTGGACTATCACAAGGGCCCATTCCCTATTCATCTCGTATTTTGCTTGTTTAATGTCTTTCTACTATATAAATATTCTGCAGTATAAATCTGATTATATCACTTTTCACACGTATTTGAGTTCATGTGCCATGCCACTACTGATCTTTGAAATTACCATTCCTCCTTCAATGTATTACAATGTATTGCTTGGTTATTCTTTTTGAAATTGGAAACAAATGAATGTTCAATATGATTGATAAGTGATACATTACTGATTCAATTTGGTCATACCTCCACATTTTTCTGAGATTAAAGGACATATGGTGAATCAAACACATACTGCACACAAGAGTTCACCTGAAACTTAAGCCATATATAAACATGACACAAAATATTGTCCTCTTGAATCAGAAAATGAAGGTTTATTTATTTTTATCATTGTTGTGACTGCCAGTGAGTGAATTACCTTCTACTGATAGATTGTCAGCTTTGTGTAGTTTTAGACCAGTTTCCTGGGGCACTGAGAGTAAGTGGGAAGGGAAGGGACCAGCATTTATATAACCCTTATAATATAACAGGAACTGAGCTAAGTGTTTTTATAAATATTATCTATCCTATGAGGTAGGTATTATTATTATTCACATTTTATCTTAGAGGAAACTGAGGCAGACAAAAGCTAAGTGATTTGCCTAGGTCACACAGCTAGTAAATGTCTATAGATGGATTTGAATTAATTCTTCTTGACTCTAGGCCCAGGTTTCTATCCACTGTATCATCAATTACTTTCCCATGGTCACATAGCCAGTATGTGAGAGAGGTGAAGCTTGATTTTTTTTCTTTATGATTCCAAAGCCAACTCGCTATAAACTACACATTCTGTCAGTATAAATAAGAATATGCTTTTTTAAGAATAAGATCTAAGATTGTGATTGATGGATATGGCCTTCTCTTCTATTGTCTATAATGTACCTGCTTAAGACCTAGTTCTTACACTGGCAAAGTGCGAAACATGTTATAGTTACATCCTGATGAGTTCAAATAAAGAAACAATGAAGGGATAATATGTATTTTAATTCACACTGCTCATAGTTTAAATTATGTTAAGTACAATAACTGGTTCCGACTCAATGGAAGCACTCATTTTGAATTCAAATAATGCATCTACTTCACAGGATTCATTATTCACACTAATCAGGATCTAGTTATATAAACTCAGGTGAAATTGCCTTTCTGACTTTCTGTGCTGGTTGTAGCAGGTCAAGAATTATAATGAATTTTTCTTCAGAGTCATCATTTTGGTTTCCTATGATTTTTATCTTTCCTTAAATCACCCTTGAATGGTTATGACCTTATCATAGACTTCCTTCTTTTTGTCACTCATCATTTGTACTGATTTTATGTTAATAGCTTTGAAGATAATCATAAGTTGTAATGCCTTCAATGTGCTTTTTACTGGAAATATTTAAATATATTCATATAGCTTTTTGCTATTTATTTTTCTTCTGTTGGCTTCATTATAGTGAATCCCAGCAGAAATATCATGTGATAAGTACACTATAAATAATTACCTTTTTTCATGTTAATAGGAAACAAGGCTAAGTAACTATGCATTGTACTAAATATTTACCCTCCTATGTAGTTAAATGTATTCAAGGACAAAAACAACCATTCTTTCTGTTCACAAAAAATAAAAGTGTTTGATTACTCAAGAAAAGCATGCTTATTTTACTGCTAGAGTAAGAGTTTTGAAAAATAAATGTATAATGAAGTACCCTAGAGACTGTCAACATTTTTATAATAAAAATTTAGAAATTATTGTGACATAACTATTTATAACACTAGGAGTACCCTGTCTGCCTCTTAATCTTGACCTCCTGAAAGAAATCTCAGGTATAAGGCCACTTTCTGGTAGTGCTTGTATTCTAGATCATATTTAATAAACTCCAGACACTGTTTTTGTAGCTATGTGACCCTGGGGAAGTTACTTAACACTGTCTCAATTTTCTCATGTGGAATTCGAATTGGAGAAGAAAAAGGCAAACCACTCCATTTTCATTGCCAAGAAAATCACAGAACCAGACATGACTGAAATGACATAAAAATACTTTCTTTAACCAGAACTAGAGGACATATTACTATTACTGTTGTTCCTGCTGCTGCCACTGCTGCTCCTACTACTGTTACTATTACTATTAGACATTTATATAGTGCTGACTATTGTAACGCCAAGCACAAGCAACTTCTAGGTTCAGATTATGAGCATAGCAAATTCCATTTATTCAGTGACAGATTAAGGCAAAATAGTCACAGATAATCAAGATCAAAATACAGGGTTACTCAGTCATTTAGTAAATTCTCAATCACTCCACCCCTGGGCAGTACATTCATTTAGTCAATCACAAAGTCTTCTCTCTATTCAACTGGAGATTAGTTGCCAATCGTAAAAAAGTACGTTCATTTGGTCAGTCACAAAGTATAAAAGTCAAAGTTTTATACACCTGTATCACATCTGATTTACAATACCATCCATCACCACCAAGCACCCTCTCAAAGGAGCAATACAGAGGACAAAGGCCACAGCAAGGCTATGATATCACCACCCAAGGAGAGGTCTTTTCTTTATCTTGACCCAAGGCAAGTTCTCAGCAATCTCTGTTCCTGGGGAGACAAAGCTTAACAAAACCACAACATACATTTTCAGTGTCCTCATAAATTTACTTTCTGCCTGAAGAACAGTCTAAGGACACCTAAAAACACAGCAAAACCCTCCTTCAGTGTTTCTGTAAATAAGAAAATCTTCCTTCAGGGCTTCTGAACCAACAACAGGTTCCAGGACCTCTGCAACAATAGCACTCCCCTTTACCAGCAGATGAATCTGGCAAAATAAAATCAAAACAGAAAGAAAAATATACTGGCACCATAGTCATGCCTCCACAGTTATCTGCAGCTCCAGGTCCTGGGCACCTCCAACTGGCTCTCAGTAATCCTCTCTCTCTGCCTCCACAACACTGCTCCCAAAAGTTCTCCCTGCCTCTCCATCCACAGCACCAATTTCCCCCAGTTCAGCTCCCTCTCTTCAGGTCAACAAGTCCATTCCACAAATGGGATTCACAAACTCTGGGCTTTTACATTTAACCCAAAAACCAAGCCAATAAAAGAGGGTCTTTCAACTCCATTATCATTACAACTATGTTCCAGGCATTGTACTAAGTGCTTGATATTTATTATCTCATTTGATCCTCAAAAGAACTGTGAGAACTAGGTACTATTATTATCCCTATTTTATAGATGAGAAAACTGAGGAAAACAGGTTAAGTGACTTGCTCAGGGTCACACAGCATATAAGTGCCTGGGAGTAGATTTAAATTTAGGTCTTCTTTACTCTAGGTCTGGCATTCTATCCCCTACACTAATTGCCATTACATTAGCTTAGTGTTTTAAGATAGTGGATCAGTGTAAAAGACAGTAACTTGTAATAAAAGGTAAGATAAACATTTTGAATGAATAATTTAAATGAATTTATTTAAATGAATAATTTATATCACTGGTCCCTAAAATACCTAAGTCCTTTCCCCATGTATGTAATTTAGAGTGGTCAAAGATTGTGATTTCAGCTGCCATACCCAAATTGTGACTGTACCAGTATATGATATGTAACTCCAGTAGGGCATTAGGTAAGTACAGACCTTTAGAAGTATGTGTGCTCAATCTCATGTCTGCATGACCAATCCTTTCATTTTATTCACAAAGGTGAAGAGGCAAAAAAAGCTTATTCAAACAAGTGTTACCAGTTGAATTCTACAACTACAATGCTCTGCTTGCAACAGACCAAACAACCAAGCCAGCCTCTTGTCCTCTGGCCTCATACCTCCTCCATTCAATTTAGAGATACCTCATACTCGATTCTATATACATGCTAAGGGAGTTTTGAACTTTCCAATATGGAGCTGCAGTCTAACTTATGTTAATTATTTTTGTCATTGTTGATCTTTGTTTCTCCCTCTTCTTCTGACACTAGCTCTCTAAAAAGTTCTCAGATTAGAGATATCCTCATGCTCATAAACTTAGCAATATATGGGATCTTAGAGGTCATCTAGTTTACCCTTCTCATTTGCAAAAGAAGAAACTGAGGCCAAGTGGTTAACTGACTTGTTCAAGTACATTTAGGTACTAAGGAGATCAGTTGAGATTTGAACTCAGTCTTCTGACTCTAAATAAAATGGTTATTCCATTGCAGGATGTGCCTTGAAATAATTCTTCAGTCAAGCCCAGTCTCTGGTTCCAAATCCTACTTGGAAAGCATTGAGCTTATAATCGGACTTCTAATACAATGGGTGGGAAAATATGCTCTGGAGGACGGAGCCAAGATGGCAGAGTAGAAACAGCATTTCCAATGTGCTCTGCCCCACACAAATTTCAAATAATGTGAAAGGGGACTCCGAACAGCTTCTGGAGCCACAGCACCCACAGAACAGCACAGAGAAGCTAACCTCCTGCTGAGGACAGCCCAGCAGCCCTGCAGGGAGAGGCCAGCACAGCACTCTGAGAGCAGGCAGCACAGCATGCTGGGAACCTATAGCACAGCTCCCAGAGCAGAGCCCAGGTACGAGGTTTTAGCTCCAGGGCGGCCAGGCCTTCAGCTGGCTGGAGGGACCCCAGAACACAAGCAATTGTGGTGATTCCAGAATTATCAGCACAGATATGCCTAGGACAAAGTGAGAGGTTAGTGCCCTATGGTCTTTGGGACCAGTATTTGGGAAACACTTGGCTTCCTCCCCTGGGGGCGAAAAGCTGCTGAAGAAACAGCTGCACAGAAGCCATTTTGCAGCATCAGTAGTGGCTCTAGCTCCTGGTCTGCAAACTGTAAGGAGAACCAGCAATTAGTCTGGGGGTTAATCGCTCTTGCTTTAAACTTCCTGGAACTGGATTGTGGTCTGGGGGGGAAGTTTGGGGTGGGTATTCAATTTGCCAGAGTGGGTGGAGGCTTTACAGAGGCCACCCAACTGGCAAAAGTTGTGAAGACCCCACATTTGGGCGGAAGCTCCCCTGTCTGGTGGCAGAGTCCTACTGTGGCAACAAGCCCAAAAATCAAATAATTAAGTGGCAACATGCCTAGGCAAATGAAACAAAATAAACAGAAAAGTTCAACATCGGACTCCTATTTTAGGGGCAAAGAGGCATGGAGGAGGACTATGAGGTCAGAACTCCTGCACCAAAAGCCCCAAATGAAAATACAAGCTGGCTACAGGCCATAGAGGACCTTAAGAAGCAGATAAGAGAAGTGGGGGAAAATTTGGGAAGAGAAATGAAAAAGATGCAAGAAAAGTATGAAATGACAGTCAACAGCCTGACTGAGGAAAATAACACCTTAAAAAATAAACTAACTCAAATGGCAAAAGAGGCTCAGAAAGGCAATGAGGAGAAGAATGCCTTAAAAATTCGAATTTGCCAGATGGAAAAAGAATCTCAAAAGCTCACTGAGGAGATTCATTCCTTCAGAGTTAGACTGGAGCAAATGGAAGCTAGTGACTTTATGAGAAATCAAGATATTATTAAACAGATCCAAACAAATGAAAGAATAGAAGGCAATGTGAAATATCTCATGGGAAAAACCACTGACCTGGAAAATAGATCCAGGAGAGATAATTTTAAAATTATTGGACTACCTGAAAGCCATGATCAAAGAAAGAACCTAGAAATCATGCTTAAAGAAATTCTCAAGGAAAATTGCCCTGATGTTTTAGACCCAGTGGGGGAAAGAGAGGTTGAAAGAATCCACTGATTGCCTCCTGAAAAAGATCCCAAAAAGAAAACTCCCAGGAATATTATAGCCAGGTTCCAGAACTGCCAGATCAAGGAGAAAATACTACAAGCAGCCAGATAGAAACAATTTCAATGTTGTGGAAACACAATCAGAATAGCACAGGACCTGGCAGCTTCTACACTGAGGGATGGAAGGGCATGGAATATGATATTCCAGAGGGCAAAAGAGCTATCAAAGAGGGACAGGATCAAAGTAGGGAATGGACCAGATGGGAGGTGAGATGGGTGGGAGGGAAATATAAGCAGTCTTTTACAACATATCTACTATGGTAATGTTTAGCATAGCTATACATGTACAACACATACTGAATTGCTTATCTTCTCAGAGGGAGTGGGTGACAAGGGAGGAAGGGAATGGATCTGAAAATTGAAGTTTTAAAATTAAATGTTTCATAAGATGTCCAGGCATTGGGGCTCAGAGATTCACCTTGCCCTAATGGCAAAGTCGAGGGGGGTATGGGAGAAGATATGGGAGAGAGCAGATTGGATGAGGGGATATCTAGTGGGACTGCTATTCTGGGGTGGTGAGTAGGGAAAATGGGGGAAAATGTAACTCATAATCTGGTGGAAATGAATGATGTAAACCAGAAGTTAATAAAGCATTTGTTTAATTAAAAAAACAAAACAAAACAAAACAAAAAAACCTGAAAAAAAATACAATGGGTGATTGTTTGTTTTATTTGTTCAACAATGATTTTACTTACAGAACCAGGAATTCTATATGGTTGTTATTGTTGCTTGTCACAATTTTAATAGAAACAGCTACATTTCTCAGGCTAAACATAATTAACATTCAACTTCCTAAAAACTTTGAAACATGGAGGCCATGAAATAAGCTAGTTAATGTCTATTCACATTTCATCTTTTTTGGTTTTGATTTTTAATTGTTTTTTTTTTAATTTTTCCCAATTACATGTAAAAACAATTTTATTGTGCACTTTTTTTAAAATTTGGAGTTCCAAATTTTCTCCTTCCTTCCCTCCCTTGTCCCTTTATTGAGATGTCAAGCAACTTGATACAGGTTATATATGTGCAGCCATGACAGACATATTTCCTTATTAATCATGTTATGAAAGGAAATATGAACCAAAACAAATAAATAAGAAAACATTGGTTAAAAAAAACACAACTATGCTTTGGTATATATTAAGATTCCACCAATTCTTTCTCTGGAGGTATATAGCATTTTTCATCATAAGTCTTTTGAAAAGGCTTTAGCTCATTATATAGCTGTGAATATCGAAGTCATTCAGAGTTGATAATACTACATATTGCTGTTAGTATGAACAGTATACTCTTGGCTCTGCTTACTTTTCTTTGAATCAGTTCATGTAAGTCTTTCCAGGTTTTTTTCTGACAGTATCCACTTGCCATTTCCTATAGCACAATAGTATTCCATCACACTCATATACCACAATTTGTTCATCCATCAATCAACTGACGGGCATGCCCTCAATTCCCAATTCTTTTCTACCACTAAAAGCTGCTATAAATATTTTTCTACATAAAAGTCATTTTCCTTTTTGTTTTTTTTTTATCTGTATGAGATAAGGATTGCTAGAAGCAGGATTGCTTTGCCCGAGGGTTTGCATGGTTTTATATAGTCCTTTGGGCACAATTCAAAATTGTTCTCCAGAATGGTTGAATCAGTTCACATCTCTACCAATGGTGCATTTATGTCTCAATTATCCTACATCCTGTCCAACATTTATAATTTTCCTTTTTCTGTTTTATTAAAAAATCTAATAGGTGTGTGTGGGGGAGGTGGAAGGAGGGAACTTAGAGTTGGTTTAATTTGCATTTTTCTAGTCAATAGATATTTAGAGCATTTAGACCTTTTTCTTAATGTTATTTTATAACTTTCATTCTTTCCCCAATTTCTATTCTGCCCCTCTTGTTTGATTTTAAATATACCTTTTGAGCTTTTGCAGGAATTCTTTTTGGGACTGAAGGAAATTCACATTGTTCTTTGAGGTTTTGGTGTACCTGTTTTGACTTTGTTGTCTTCATCTGAGTTAGCATTTTGATCTTCCCTGTCACCACAGTAACTTTCTTTCTTTCTTTCTTTCTTTCTTTCTTTCTTTCTTTCTTTCTTTCTTTCTTTCTTTCTTTCTTTCTTTCTTTCTTTTTCTTTTTTTTTTTTGCTTTTTTGTAGGGCAATTGGGGTTAAGTGACTTGCCCAAGGTCACACGGCTAGTTTTTGTGTTAAGTGTCTAAGGCTGGATTTGAATTCAGGTCCTCCAGTCAGGGCAGGGGCTCTACTTACTGTGCCACCTACCCACCCCCATAACTTTCTATTCTAAGGGCTTTTTGCCCTTGTTTGCTCGTTTTCCCAGTCTATTTCTTGATTTTTCCCTTGATATCAAAGTTGAGGTCTACTCCCGGGGTGGAGGGGTAATTTCTTAGATTTCTGTGTGGCTATTTTCAGAGCTAGTTCTGGTGGTCTGTAAATTTTTAATTCTTCCAAGGTGGTATGATCTACTCGCTTGTCCTGTTCTCTGTAGCATAAGAGACCACAAGTGCTCTTTTCTGCCCTGAAACTGAGACCAGGATTTCTGTTCCCCTTCAGCTTCAAGTTCTGGTATGTGAGCACTGTTCCTTAACCTGGGATTAAAACCCAGGACTGTGGCACTGGAATCAGGAAGACCTGAGTTCAAATCAGATATTTAACACTTACTAGTCATGTGATTCTTAGGCAAGTCACTTAACTTCAATTGCTTTTCCCTTCCCAGTCCAAAATGCAAAAAAAAAAAAAAAAAGAAAAACAAAACAAAACAAAACACACAGACATAAAAAACAACCCAGGACTGTAAGTTGAATCCACATCTGGATAATGCAAAAGCGTCCTGAGCCCATTGCCAGCAAAGGGACCCATAATCTCTGATATTTTTGGAATCTTTCTGGAATCTCTTTCTGGAATCTTCTGCTACACATTCAGTTATCCCCAAGGCCTGCTGTTGACTTGCTAGGGCATTGCCTGCTCTAGACTGCGCTTCTCTCTCAGTGAGACAGACCTTTCCTGTGTGGAAAAAGTGTTTCAATCCAGCATTGTATAGGTTCTACTCTTCCAGAATTCATTTTGAGGTATTATTTTAAAGTTGTTTGGAGGGAATTTGGAAATGCTCACACAAAGCCCTGCCATTTGTTTGCTGTCTTGGCTCTGTTTCTCCCTCCCCCTTCCCCAACCCATTTCATCTTCTCATAAAGACATACAGCAAGATAAAAATTAAGCCAACAGTTTAAGGAAGAGAATATTTGATTCTATGTGATTAGACTAAAGAGCAAATTATTGTGCAAAATGAGGCAGAATTCCCTTCTTCTCCCTTGACCTTTTCCCTGGAGAGGGACAGTATACATCCCCTCCCCAAATTAAGGATGAAATTTTATTGGCCATGGACCTAAATGAAGGAAAGAACAGTCTTATGCCACAATCTAAAAGATCACCTAGAAAGTAATTATTTAAAAGGAAGATGAAATAAACCAAAAGAGTAGTGATACTCTGTCTACCTTTTGTTATAGGCATGGGAATCTAAGATCTTCCTGCCCCTAGTCTCTTTGATAGGCTTAAGTGACTCTGAGAACCTTCCTTGATTTGAAAATATACTCTGCCTCCTAATAGGCTGAATGTGGTCACCTGGAGCCTGTGGTGTGTGGCTTATTTTTCAGGAATGCCCACACCTTGATATTTTGTGATTGGGCAGTGGGTCAAGAGGGTTGTGGCATTCTCTGACCCAGTAGAAAGCTATATGTGTATATAATATATGTATATATATATATATAACATATATATATATATATGTTGCTCTAAAAAGCTGGACAATATCAGAATTTCTGAGCTGAGACTTTTTGTTTTTCTTTGTATCCCAAGAACATAGTAAAATGCCTAGCACAAAGTAAGCACTTAATAAATACTTATGGAATGACTGAGTTAAAGAGGACCCCGGAAACCAACAAACTGGAACCCATTCCATATCAAAAATCTCTAGGCAAATACTCTACTCAACTGGACTCTGCTTTAATCTAACTTATCTTTTCTTGTTTCAAAATTCCTTAAGTAGAGCAATGATAGGATATCTCCTTTACCTAGAGCTATCTTTTAGGGAATGTGGGCAACAGGGGCTATTTAGGAAGATGGCCTTCTGGTATCTTACATTTTTTCTAGATTTCTTTTATCTTCCTTACATGTCTCTGGTGCTTCCTGTCCCTCTTGGAAAAGAAAGAATCATTTAAATATTCAAAAGGGAGGACAATCCTGATACTGCACCTAGAGAATTCCTGAAGCTATAAAATTTAAACCTCCTAGATCATTACCCAAGCAAGAATGTACATAAAGAGAGATCATAAAGGCCACTGCTTCATATGCAGATTTCTTGAAGAAATAAGGCTTCTAAAAATAAAATATATTAGATATGGGAATAAAAAAACAATACAACAAGTAACAGGCTGGGATAAACATAGCCCAAATGTGACCAAACTGCCAGAATTAGGGGGTCCATGTCATAGGATGGATCTGGGGAGAATTATGAGTGCATTTTGAGTGATTTGTCTGTATGTAGTTGCCATTATTCTCAGTAGATATGGAGCCTCAGAAAGGAAAGAAGACATTTGAACCATGGCCAGCACAAAGCATTGAAGTGATAGTAGAGGGGCATTTATCAGACACAGAAAAGTGAAGATGAATAGAAGGGAGTCTTAGCAGATGGGGATTGCATTTGTTGGGTACTGTAAAAATGTATACTGCTTCTATTCTGGCTCATGCTTGCTTGAGGGCAATGTATCATCACTTTGGGTGCATGGGGAGTGCTGAGTACCTGTATGTCAAGTTCTCAAATACAATAAAGAAAGAGGGTTAAAATGCTTCTAGTTTTGTTAGGAGGGGACCTTGGAGTCCACAAACCATATTAAGCTTACTCAAGTTCATAAGGGGATGTTGGATGATGAAATGCTTTTGTGGCAGCTCTAACTGACCCAAAACATGACCCATCTCCCAGTTCTTCTCAATTGATAAACATAATCAGGGAATAAGAGGACAGCAAGCAGTTAAAGTGAACTGGTCTTGGAAACAAAAAGCAACTGTGCCACTGAGAAAGGAATAAAAGAACACTAACTGCCTGCCATGGTGGGTCAGTAGGGCTTTTATCTATGGTTCTGGTTCAGGCTAAGGAAGGAGTCCTCGTGAACCACTCAAAAACGTTTCTTGACAGGGATACTTGTCAGGAACGTGTATACTCCTACAGCTGCCTCTGATCCCCAGAATTCTTAACACACTTGGCTATATCTTGGGCCAGTGTATCTTTTGAATAGAAACTAGTAATCACCTGTAGAAGGGGAAATGTTTGGTAATAAGTTAAGAAAAAGGTATTCTGATCACCCCAAGACAAAGTTATAGTTCTCAGTAGTTTTTCTGCCCCTCCCCCAGCAAAAAAACAAAAAACAAAAAATTTCCCCTCAACCACATCATATGAAAGAACTCTGGGCCAACTCTTCATTATTATTTTCTTACCTTGATTCATATAAGGGAGGGACCTACTCTCCAATGGAATCTGGTTTCTAGTATTCTAATGAAATAGGTTTTCTGGTACCATGTATTCCTATGTGTTTAAGAGATTGTGGTTGCAGTTAGGAGCATTGTGGAAACTCCTAATAAATACTCTTGCTTGGTCAAGAATCATTTGTGGTTAGAAATCAATGTTGTTTTGATTTAACATTTACACATCCTGCTTCCTTAGCCACATCCTGCATGTTTTAACCCATGCCCTCCTTAAGACTTTTCAGTCAAGCACATAAATAGTTTAAGAACCAAGGCTATGTATGGACTTCTATGAGTATGTCTTACTTGATTGCAGTCTATTCAAAGTACTAACTTCAGGGAGCTGCTGTCAGTAAATCTCCTAATAAAGCTTAGACTGATCACCCTAGTTTGTGCACCTCTTTTCTCAAAATCCCTGCTGCTTCATGTGCCACAATCACCAAACCAATCAGTTTTTGACATCACAATCCAATTTCAATTCAAAGCATTACAAAGAGTTGCAAAAAAGGAATATCTACTATGAAATTCTCTAATGGGGGTCTCTTTGATGTAATCATGTTACATGCAAGCTAATCATAGCATAAAATATACATAGGATGGGAAAGATAATACATCAAATATCATCATGGCAGCTTGGATAGAGTGCTAATATAAGTTTAAATCCAGATTTAGATATTTCATAATTACATGACCTTGCAGCAAGTCAGTTAAACTCTACTTGCCTCAGTTTCCTCTTCTATAAAATGTAGATAACAATAGCATCAACTTCCCAGGGCTATTATGAAATAAAATGGGATGTTTGTAAGATGCTTTGAAAATTTTACAGCACTATATACATGTTAGTAACTATAATTATTGTTACTACTATGTTGTCCTCAGGGAGCAGAATAAGCTAGAAGCAAAGTCTCACAAACAATCCATTGACAAGTGTAAGTTAACGCTGAGGATCTTTCAAATTTGAGGATCACAGAATATCTCAGTAGGCTGTTGACTATGTGAGAAGAGATCAGCACCAAATGTCTGATCATTTCCTCATTATTTTCTGGAAAGATGAGAAAGACCTGAGAAGAAATTTAGAAATTTAGCAGAGATAAATTTGAGGTTCTGATTTTTTTCTGATCACTGTTCCCTGTACAATGCATTTATTCAATAGAACTTATTATAATTTTAGTAGGAATGAAATAAAACCTACTGGCATATTTGTTCAGTCATTTTTAAGCTGAGTCTGACTCGTCATGACCCTATTTGAGTTTTTCTTGTCAAAGACAGTGGAATGGTTTGCAATTTCTTTCCCCAACTTATTTTATAAATGAGGAAACTAAAGCAAACAGGGTTAAATGACTTCCCCAGGATCACAAAGCCAGTAAGTATCTGAGACCAGATTTGAACTCAGGAAAATAAGCCTTCCTAACTCCAGGCCTGTAGGCTATCCAATATATCACCTAGCTGCCCCTTTTCTGGTCTATATAGTTTGCATAGTCTTCCTTTCTTTTTCTTTGAGAACTGAGACAATTTTTTATCATTCCTTAATCCCGTGACACATTTCCTCTTCTATAGAGGCTTTTAAAGCCCATGGACAGTGGCTGAGCATCTTCTCTTTTTTTCGGTATATTCCAGCACACTAGCTGCTCTAGAACATTTTGAATGCAGCCATCAGAGGGTCTACCTGACTCTGATCCCATGGTTGGGCCAGTCTTTATGATATCTCTGGAAACTTCCCTTTGCCATACCTAGAACCTACATTTCTGACCAGACCACTATTCTTAGCCTTTTATATGGATTTTTGGTTGTTATGCAAAACAACTTCTTCAGGATGCTATATCTTCTGAGATATTCCCACCCTCTTCAAATGTATTTAGACATTGCCCCTTCTGCCCATCATGGGCACTCCAAGGCTTTGGTGTTCTGTGGGGTCCCAAATTGCAATTCCCTTTCCTTGATTAAAGATCCTAGTTTTTGCTACTTTAATAATCTTCTTTAATTCAGATTGACAATTTGATGGTTTTAACATATTGTTAGAAGAAATATTTTATTTTTAATTACTTTTGCCAAATTTTATTAGCAGGATCAGAGAACTTTTTCCTAATTAGGAGGTAATGGGACAGGCTAAAACCTGTCCCATGGGTGTGAAAATTTATTTAAGGCACCAAACATTCCTCAGATAAGAAGAAAAAAAAAGGTAAAACTTCCCCAAATAACTGACTAACTTACCTTACTTAAGAAATATTTTCTACTCTTTGGATTTCATAATCAGATAATAATCTTAATTGGCCCACTGTGAGCCTTCTAAATGTAGTGTAATCTGTAACCTGACTTAGTTTATCCATAGAGCTTGTCTAAGTATGTTTGTTCCATTAGAGTATATACAAGATTATATATGATTCCATTTATATTTGTTCAACTTTTATGACATTGATGGAAACAAGGGATTCTAAAACTGTATTTTTAAATTTTTATAAACTAAAAGAATGTATGAGATTGCAATATGTAAAGTAATTTACTCCTGTCTTTCCTATGTAATTTTCCCCATAAAAGTCTGTCAGAAAAAATCAATCTTTGTTCAGAGTGATTTCTTTAAAAAAATATATTTATTTTCTTTCAGTTTATAACTTCAGTTCCTTAAACTTTTGAGTTTCAAATTTTCTCCCACTCCTTCCCCCCACCCCCAATGGTGGCATGCAATCAGATATAGGTTCTACACATATGTTCTCATTAAACATTAGTCAAGTTGTAAAGAAGGCTTATAACCAATGGAATGGACAATGAGAAAGAAGGAACAAAACAAAATGAAAAAAGAGGGAGAGCAAGTAGTTTGCTTCAATCTGCATTCAGATTCCTTAAATCTTTCTCTGGATGTGGATAGCCTTTTCCTTCATGAGTCCTTTGGAGCTGACTTATAACCTTGCATTGCTTAGATGAGCCCAGTCTATCAAAGTCAGTCATCACAGATACCACGTGTCTGTAATTGTGTACAAAGTATTCCTGGTTCTGCTCCTCTCACTCAGAATCAATTTATATATGTCTCTCCAGATGATTATGAAGACAGTCTGCTCCTCATTTCTTATAGTACAATAGTATTCCGTTATATTAGATATAGCACAACTTGTTTAGTCATTCCCCAATTGATGGGCATTACCTTGATTTTCAATACTTTGTCACCACAAAAAGAGCTGCTATAAATATTTTTGTACATACTGGTCCTTTTCCCATTTGTGTGATTTCTTTGGGATACAGCTCTAGAAGTGGTATTGTATTGCTGGGTCAATGGGTATGCCTTTTTGTATAGCCCTTTGTGTATAGTTCAAAATTGCTCTCTGGAATGGCTGGATCAATTCACAACTCCACCAGAGTTATTTCTTTTTAATCCAGATTTAAGCACAATAAAACATAAGTTTTTATCTTTATAATTTCTACACTGTATTGGATTTATTTTGGCAGCAGTAACCTACCACAAGGCAAGGTTTTTCTCCCATAGCAACATCTTATTATTTCTCTTTTTAGCTAGTGTCTCAACTTATTATTAGTCATTTCCAGTTCAAAGATAATTTACTTTGGAAAGAAAAAAAAAACAAGCAAAGAACATCAGTCACAAACAGAAGCAGATTAACAGTTGAGTAGAGTCTTCTTTTCAGAGAAGCTTTGCTTTCTGTCCTTTTCCTTTAGTGACTAAATCTTGGAGATTTTATTCTGCAACCTGCCTCTCATCTGTACACTAGAATCCCTTGAGGTTCTTTCATTTTTCATCTAGCCAATGAAATAGTCTTTTAATTTATCTCTGTAATCCCATATATTCCTTTTTTTTTCTTTTTGGAGGGCATTTGGGGTTAAGTGACTTGCCCAAGGTCACACAGCTAGTTTTTCTGTTAAGTGTCTGAGGCCAGATTTGAACTCAGGTCCTCTTGACTCCAGGGCTGGTGCTTTATTTACTGCACCACCTAGCTGCCCCCCCCCATATATTCCTTATGCAGTCCCTTCAAATCATACCTATGAAAATTATCCTTTGTATATGCTTTGTGAATGGAGAGGAGACCAATGCTTAAGATTTATATGTAAGATTATGTGAAGGTAGTATTCACATGATTTTTCTTTTTTTTTTTTTTGCTTTTTGGAGGGCAATTGGGGTTAAGTGACTTGCCTAAGGTCACATGACTAGGGTTTTGTTTTGGTTTTTTTTGCCTGTGTGTTAAGCATCTGAGACTGGATATGAATTCAGTTCCTACTAACTCCAGGGCCAATACTCTATTCACTGCACTACCTAGCCACCCCTTGATTTTTCTATTGTATGCTGGGACTGGTGAAGAAAAAAAATAAGAGATCAGAGTGCCTGAGTGATTGAGAGGATGACATGAATAGAGACATTTGGAGCAGTGGAAGATTTAGAGGAGAAGTTGGGTCCCATTTGGATCTGTTGAGTTTGATGCTAATGGGATGGCAAAGTGGAGACATCCAATGGAAAGGTGGCAATGCAGACCTGAGTTTTAGTGGAGAGATTGGTCTGCATGAGTAGATTTGGGAGCTGTATGCATCACACTTAGTTGGTTGTTTTTGTCCATTCTCAAAGAGGACCAAAATGAGTCAAGTTACTGTGGCCGATAAGATCAATAAGAACTCAGAATATACTACCACAGGTTGGGCACAAAGAGTCTACGCGAACGTTTGGGGTAGATTGTCTCATTCTGTGAATCTTGCATTTCTTTTGAGCTACTTCATTTCTGGTTTGCCTATAAAGCATAGCACCTTCTCTGATGAGGGCATGACATTCTGGGTGGTTCTATGTCAGTGTCTCCCATGTTACACAATCAATTCTGAAATTCTTAAAAGTGACCTTAATAGTATACTTGCATCACTTCCTCTGACCTCCAAGTGAGCAGTAGCCTTGTGTGAGTTCTCCATAATGTAATCTCTTAGGTAAGCTTAGGTCTTGCATTCAAACAACATGGCCAACCCATTGGTGTTATGCACACTACAGTAGAGTTTGAATGCTTGGCACTTCAAGAAAAGACCTCAGTGTCTGGTATCTCATCCTGCCAGGTGATCTTCATAATCTTCCTAAGACAGTCCAAGTGGGAGTGATTCAGTTTCCTGGCATGGCACTGGTAAACTGTTAAGGTTTCACAGGTATATAAGGGGATTAGCACAACAGTTCTGTAGACCTTTTGTTTGGTAGGCAATCTAATACCTCTTTTCTCCCACAGTTTTCTTTCAGAGCCTCCCAAACACTGAGCTAGCTCTGGCAATGCCTTCATCAATCTCCTCATCATCGGTGTACATCCCTAGAAAGTATACTGCCAAAGTAGGGCAATTTATCCACCAAATCAAAACTTCTCCATTTGCTGTAACCAATGGTTCCATGCATGGGTGGTGTGGTGCCAGCTGATGAAACACCTGTTTTTCCCTGGTGTCAATTGTTAGGGCACAATCAGCACAAGCAGCAAAGAATCAATCCTTATTTTATTGCATCTCAGCTTTAGATGCTGCATTTATCATTAAATCAAAAGAATAGATGAGATTATTTAGAAAGAAAAAATAATGACCCAGAATAAAGCATTGGAGGACCAGTACTTAGAGGGAAGGAAGATATACTATCACCTTACAAAGGATATTGAGAAGGACTAGACAGACAGGTAGGAGAACCAAGATAAATTATGACAGAAAAACAAAAAACCTTCCATTGTTCTACAGCCTCTGAAAGAGTCAAAACTCTAATTTCTGATACAGAGACCACAAATCTTGACTTTCTTTTCCCTTAAGAGTCCTGGGAGCATGTGTCCTACCCAGGGAAGCAGCCTCATTTAGAAACAAACAAAGCAACCTAATGGCTTCCAATTAGCTTTTTAATAGAATAGGTGGGATTAGTCAAACCACCTAAGGCTGTCAATAAATTCTGCTTTTAACACACTCTGCTTAAACTGGGGACAGTGCTTTCAGCAGCCCTCAGGCATGTATGCCCTCAGGCAGGCACCATTTTCCCTAGCTTGCCAGATGTGAGATGGAGAAGGAGGAAAGATTCCTGTACTAGCTATGTTATGTTGAATTAACACTGCTTTAAAGATTTCTATTAATACTGCAACATCCTTGCTCAAGATCACTTTCAACTGACTGATTTCATTAATATGTCACTAGAATGTGCTTCTAACCTTATATATAAGCATCATGGCTGCAGCAATGACTTTTCTACAGTGAGAAAAAAGTAAACTACCTAGAAATTCTGACTTAAACTATGATAGTTCACAAATAGAAGCCTCCTTTCACCCATTAAAAGACAGAGAAAGTCTGAAGGGGGTTCTTCTTCAATTCTCATCTTCCCCAACTCATCTCTTCACTATGATAACTCAGTTAAACCACATTCTCCAGAAATATATGGGGCTGGTAAAAGGTGCCTACTGGCTAAGGCATAGCATTCAACTACCCACAGAATGAGCTGAGAGAGAGTTGATATAGGTGGGACAGATCAATGTCTTTACTGCAGGAGGAATGGATATTGTCAAGTCTATGATACTGCTTTATTTCATGCCTTCACACAATCCTTAAACTTGCTGTGCTTATCTCCCTATAATTTGAAACAGTCTCTCTGTGGTAGGAACAGTAGCCTTATCTCTGCTCTGATGAAAGGTAGGATAGTTATTTATTTCCCTCCCTTAAAAGTAGAGTTCTTCCTCCAGACTTGGTTGGCTCAGCAGATAGGCATCACTTCCTGGTTGCCAGAATACAAAACTGTCATGAGAAACTCCAGGAACATTCTCATGTATGCCCCAGTTGGTCTTATTGGGTCACTCTGACATAGTAGCTTTGTTGAACTGAATCAACAAAAAGTGACTTCAATGCATACCCATGCTGAATATCCAGTTTTGGCTAAGCAATTGTCTTTGTGTAAACTACTGAATGATCTACAAGCATCTTATTTTGTTACATTTTCAGTCCAAATTACCAAGAAATGGACACATGTCAAGCAGATCTTAGAACCATTGGTGATATCTTGACGAATTGGAGTTGAACAAACTCTTTGAATTGAGGGATGTGTGGTGAAGATGATCTACCAAGATTGGCCTTCTTGATCCAGGTAGTGCTTTGGGTGAGGAGATGGTGGTTCCTTCTAAGGAAATATCTCTCACTTTTGGGAAATTAGGGAGTAAACTACCTGTGGCCTATCAAAAAATAAAAATAAAAAAGACTTGTGAATATTTTCTGAGTTCATAGGAACATGTACTTTGAAGATAATTGTAGTAAATTGTGTTTCAGTTACTACAACAGTTGTTCTGGACCTTCCTTGTAATTTAAGCATCTTTCAAATTCTACTAAGAAATTTCTTCCAGAATTCATTTGAGCTACATAGAAGCTTGGAGGGATTGATTTTTTTAGGCATCAAAAAATAGATTTTTACCTTTACAAGTAAAGGTCAAATTCAGAATAACTAGCTGTGCTCAAACTTTGCTAGGAGAGTTGTATTGTATATGTATTTGTAATGCCCATGTCTTTGTACTTACTATATAATGGTCAGTTAGTGGCTCAGTGGATAGAGCACTGTGCTTGAATTCAGGAAGACTTGAGTTCAAATATGACCTCAGCCAACTGTAAAACAGGGGGAAAAAACACTTACCTCTCAGGGTTGTTGTGAGTTTCATGCAAAATATTTTGAAAAGTGCCTGGTGACACACAATGGAAAATGCCAGCCATATCCAGAAAAAGAACTATGGAGTTGGAATGCAAAACAAAGCAAAATATTTACTTTTTTATTTCTGTTTTATTTGCTTTTTTCTTTCTCATGGCTTTCCCCTTTCATTATAATTCTTCTGTGCAACAGGAATAATGTGAAAATGTCTTTAATAGGAATGTATTGTAGAGACCATATCCAATTGCAAATTGTCTTGGTGAGGGAAGGAGGAAGGAGGGGGAGAAACATTTAAAACTTATGGAAGTGAATGTTGAAAACTAAAAGTAAACTATATAATCATAATCATAATCATAATAATAAAGTAATTGGTGCCTGGTACATTTTAGGTACTTTAAAGTACTTATTTTATCTTCTACTTTGTATTGCCAAGTGATATCATCAGCATTGGTAGAAAACCTCCAGAAAAGAATGTCTTCCCTACTTTTAGGGAATTCAATTTTGAATGGATTTTCTGTAATGAAAATTCAGCAGAACAAGTTCTGTTCTGTATATAGACATAACCTACCATTAAGGGGTGATAGGAGGGACCAAACTGTGAAAAAAATGTAAATAAAATCAGATGCATGAAGTTTTAAGATTATTTAACAACTTTGCTGAATAAACTAAGTTTTTTTGTCCTAATTCATAATTGGGATGCTAGCTGTTATAAACTGAGTTTTGTTTCTTGTATTTTTTTTTTGGTGATTTTTTGGTACAAGGCACTGGGAGAAGTACTTGGCCAACTTCTGGTACCAAGATGGTGTAATAGTAATAGAATTTAAAGATCCCCTTGTATTGGCTTGGTTTTGGGGTTGAGGATTAAAACCCACAGCTTGTGAATCCCACTTGTGGGATGGACTTGTTGATGTGAAAAGAGAGGGCTGAACTGGGAGGAGCTGGTGCCCTGGATTTAGAGAGGAGGCCTGAGCAAAGAGAAGCAGAAGAACTTTTGGAAGCAGCATTGTGGAGGCAGAGAGAGAGAGAAAAGATTGCTGAGGGCCAGCTTGAGTTGTCTAGGACTTTTGAGAGCTGCCACCCAGAGCTGTCTAGGACTGAGGAGATGTGGCTGATCACAGCCAGTATTTTGTCTGTCTGTTTTGATGTTGCTTTGCCAGGTTCATCTGTTGGTAAAGGACAGTGCTGTTGTTGCAGAGGTCTGGGAACCTCGCTGTTGGATCAGAAGCCCTGAAGAAGGATTTTCTTGTTGTATGTTTACAGAAATCCTGGAAGAGGATCTTGATATTTTTCATGGGTCCTGAGACTGTTCTGCAGGCAGAGAGAGAATTGATGAGGACACTGGCAAATGTAATATTGTGGCTTTGTTAAGCTTTGTCTCATGACGAACAGAGATCACTGAGAATTTGCCTTGGGTCAAGATGAAGAAAAAACCTTTCCTTGGGTATTGAATGATGTGATGATATCTTAACCTTGCTGTAGCTCAGGGGTAGAGGGCCTTTGTGCTCTCCACTGCCCCTTTTGAGAAGGTGCTTGGTGTTAACTGATGATAATTATAATTCAGTTGTTTTCCAGGGGTGGGAAACTTAACTTTTTTTGCTCTGTGATTAACCAAATGAATATACTTTGTTTATGATTGGAAACTAATCTTAATCTCCATTTGAAAAGAGAGACTTTGTCATTGACTAAATGAATGTACTGCCCAGGGGTAGAGTAGTACTTGGAAATTATTGAAATACATTTGGTGAATGCTATGTTTTGATTTCCTCTGTTCTGTGAATGTTTTGCCTTAATTTGCCACTGAATAAAATGGAGACTTACTATGCTGGTATTCTGAACCTTGGAAGTTGCCTTTCCTTGTCATTACAGATGGTAGAAAGGAGAAGGAACCCTCTGAAGCCCTACCAAATTTCCCTCCAAATAACTAGTAAACTAACTCAGAATTGATCTAGGAGCACAGAAGCAGCTTACCAACCTTTAAGGAAAATTCTGTCTCACTAAGGTGGAAGGGAAGCAAGGTCCAAAAGCAGCAGCAGTAGCAGCAGTGGTGGAGGAGACACTAGTCTCATAGCATGGAGTCTGCAGCAAGGACTCAAGTATGGGGCAATTCACCATTGAAACCCTGATTTTCAGCAAACCAGCAGCCCCCAGGCAAATGAGTAATCAGTGCACTAGATCAAGGTCCCACCCCAGAGAACTCACTCCCAGCACAAACCTCCATTGAGGCCTTGTCCCCATTGCAGACCAGTAGTGAAGCCCCTCCCCAGGGCTTGTCCAACAGGAAAACTACACCCCTGGGGCCTTCCAGCAGAGAGATTTTTTTTTTCCATATCAACCCAACAGAAAGGTGCCACCCCTGGGACAGACAAGTGGCTAAAGCCCATACCTGAAGTCAACAGAGAGGCCCCATCCCCCAGTATGAGCCAGAAGTGTATCCTGATCTTTAGTGAAAGCAAATTGCTAAGCACTGAAGACCAGTGAAAGCAATAGTAAGACCATGAGCCTTAGCTTAAGAAGTCTGGGACTGTGCAGGACCAGAGCTTAATTCTCACATAAAAACACAAAGGCACAAGAAAGGCAGAAAATTAAATGAGCAAAAAACAAACAAAAAATAACTAGAGTAAAGAAAGTTACTATGGTGACAGGGAGTATCAAGGCATAAGTTTAGAAGAGGACAATAGTGTCAAAATGGCTAAATGTGAAACCTCAAAGTAAAATGTAATTTGGTCCCAGGCTCAAAAAGAATTTCTAGAAAAGCTTAAAAGTTATTTTAAAAAGTAAATTAGTGAAATAGAAGAAAAATTGGGGAAAGAGATGAGAGTAATGTGAGAGAATCATCAAAAAAAGAGCCAATAGTATGTGGAAAGATAAACTTTTACTGAGCAAAATAACTCCCGAAAAAAACAGAATTGGTCAAATAGAAAAGGAATTACAAAAGCTTACTGAAAAAGTACTTCCTTAAAAATCAGAATTGAGCAAGTGAAAGCTAATGACTCTATAAGATATCAAGATATAAAACAAAATCAATAAAATAAAAAATGGAAGAAAATGTGAAATTCCTCATTGGAAAAACAACTGACCTAGAAAATAGATACAGGAATGATAATATAAAAATCATTGAACTATCTGAAAGTTATCAGAAAGAAAGAAAGAAAGACAGAAAGAAAGAAAGAAAGAAAGAAAGAAAGAAAGAAAGAAAGAAAGAAAGAAAGAAAGAAGGAAGGAAGGAAGGAAGGAAGGAAGGGAGAAAGAAAGAAAGAAAGAAAGAAAGAAAGAAAGAAAGAAAAAAGGAAGGAAGGAAGAAAAAAAGAAGTAAGGAAGGAAAGAAGGAAGGGAGGAAGAAGAAAAAAAAAACAAACAAGCCAGAGTTTTCCTTGATTTATTAGGAACAGAGGACAAAATAGAAATTGAAAGAATTCGCTGATCACCATCTGAAAGAGATCCCCATATTGAAACACCAAGGAATACTGTAACCAAATTCCAGAACTCAGAGATTGCAACAAAGAATTACCCACCCAGAAAAAAATGAATATAATCTTTCTTTTAGGGGAAAAAAGATATTTTACAGAATAGAGGAGTTCCAAGCATTCCTAAGTAAAAGACCAGGGTTGAATAAAAAAAAATGATCTCCAAATATAGGACACAAGGAAAATATAAAAATATAAAGAAAGAAATAAGAAAGAGAAAACATCAGAAATTCAATGAGGTTACACTGTTTGTATTTTATATGGCAAGATAATATTTGTAACTCTTAAGAACTTTATTGATATAAAAGTCATTAAAAGGTGTGCATGTAAATATATATATATATATATATATATTTATATATAAATACACACATAAATATATGTATATATGTGTGTATATATGTATAGATACAGATAAGTGTATATGTATATTTATAGAGAAGGTGTGTATATGTGGATATAAGGTGACATTGATGGGATGATATGCCCCCAAAAAAAACAAAATAAAGGGGTGAGAAGGAAAAATGCACTGGAAGGAGGTGTGGAGGAAATTGAATGGGGTAAATTATACTGCATGAAAGAGCTATTATAATGGAGGAAAAAATTAGGTGGGGTTGATGGGCAAAGCTTAAACCTTCCTCTCATCAAAATTGGTTCAAAAAGAAAATAACACACACACAAACACACTCAATTGGATATAGAAATATCTTACCCAATAAGGAAGCAAAAAGGAAAGGGAATATCTGAAGGGGAATGGAGAACTAATAAAAGAATGGCAGATTGAAGGAGGTGATGGTCAGAAGCAAAAGACTGGTGTAGAGGGAAGGGGTGGGGTGTAAGGGTGAGAAGGGGATGAACAAGGGAAAAATAGCAAGGAGAGAAATACACATATAGTTATCATAACTATAAATGTAAATGGGATGAACTAGCCTATAAAAGGGAAGCAGATAGGAGAGCAGTTTAAAAAGCAGGATCCTACAATATGCTATTTACAGGAAACATGTCTGAAGCAGAGACACACACACAGAATAAGGTAAGGGCCTAGAGCAGAATTTATTATGCTTCAGCTAAAGCAAAGAAAGCAACGATAGCCATCAGAATCTCAGGCAATGTGCAAGTGAAAACAGATCTAATGAAAAGAGATAAAGTGGGACAACTAGGTGGTATGGTGAATAGAGCACTGGCCTTGGAGTCAGGAGGACCTGAGTTCAAATCTGGCCTCAGACACTTAACACTTACTAGCTGTTTGACATTGGGCAAGTCACTTAACCCCAATTGTCTTACCTTGCCTCCTCAAAAAAAGAAGAATAAAAAAGAGATAAGGAAGAAAAAACTATATCTTGCTGAAAGATACCAAACCACAAAACAAAAATAATGCCAAATTCTTCCCAGGGGCCCAGAGACATTTTTTGAAATGGAAATATGTCAACAACTTGCCACTTAATATATCCATTTAATTATCTGATGACAGAGAGGGGTGCTACCTAAATTAGAATGTACTTGTACAACCTTCTTGTTGTATATCACATTAATAGCATCTATGTATAGTCCTATAAAGGAAAGGAGTAGTTTAGGAATACTATCAAGGCTATAACTTTCACTGAGCTTGTTAAACATATATATCATACTTAAAATCCCAAGTCACTTAAATAGCTCATAGATTGAAATATGGGATTCAGAAGGGACAAACACCTAAAGCCTACTTTCTCAGAAGCCTTGATCAAAAGATAGCCATATGAATATGAACAAATCACGAATATACCTAATGGGAAAACACAGAGAGAATACCTTGACCATTACTACAGTCTGAGTCAGGATGCTAGTTTGCATATTCTGCCCGAGTGTAGCCTTCCATAAAGTAAACTCAATAAAAAAAAAAAAATTCTGTGAGCCATCAAACCTGCTTCTTGCTATCTCTGCATCTTAGCTGCCCTACTTTCCTTATTGAGCTAACATTGATGGTTGACTGAGACTATCCTTGGCCAGGTCATTCAAAATTAACAGGGATTCTTGAGAAGATACAATCCCCATGAATCCTTTTACTGTATGTGTGTTTGGTGTGGTTAGAATTTCTCTTTTAGGCATATTCCTTATATAAGTATATTTTCTAGTAGAGTATGATATTAATTTTTGAATTAAAATTTCTCCAATGATAACAATGAATATTCTAATTCAATAGTATGGATTTAATATCAAGAGATGTAGAAGGCCTTTATCACAATGCCCTATAGCTTATTTGTAGGAAGAAATTGCCAAGAGGGGGGCAGCTAGGTGGCGCAGTGAGTAAGGGCGCTGGCCTCTGAGTTGGGATGACCCAGAATCAAAACTGGCCTCAGAAAATGAGCACCCACACATAAATAATGACTAGCCTGTAACCTTGAGCAAGTTACTTAACCCCAATTGCTTAAAAAAAAAAAAAAGAAATTGCCAAGAGTTACAACCTGCTCTCTAGATTTCACCTATGTGCAACTGAGATTGGTGAACATTTCATGTTATCTTTCCTGGTCTCAGTATAGCCATGGGACTTCTATGACATCCTCCTGACAGAGAACATTCACATAACCTCCCTTCAGAAGACTTTGTTGTAGACCGGTCTAAGCTGTGAAAGTTATTAAAGAGGAGCTAGCAGGAAGGTAACAATGACAAAACATTGAAGAGATCTTTAAATATTTTTAAAAAGAAACATTTTTTATCAATCATGGTAAAGCTGACACATTTGAATTATAACAGCGCAATATTTGGTATACTGCATGAAGAAATAGATATAACACTGAAGAAAAACTGCAGTGACAACAGCATTAATAGGGTTGGGACTGTTTCCCAGGGAAACTATAGACAAAAGAGGTCTGTCCTTCCTGGTGAGACAAAATTTGGGGTCATTTAAGGGCAGATTATGAAGATACCTTAAAGAAAAAAAACTGAAAAATCTTAAGTAATTTATGGTATATAGATCATTCTGGAGGGAGAAAGAGACAGAGACAGAAACAGAGAGTCAGAAACAGAGATATTTGATTAGATCTGTAATTTCATTTGTTTATGCAACTCTCAATAAAAAAAAAAACTTCTACCAATTCAAATTAGCACATATTTTATAACATAGCCTTAGAGAATTATATGTAAGGACACTGAGGTTGAGTGACTTATCCACGGTCTCAGAGCCATCCAGTATCATATGAAGGACTGGAACCTAGGTCTTTATGACTCTGAGGGTCAGGTCTCTAATATAAGAAGCACCAAGACTGCTTCTGATATAAGATGATATTACTGCTGGAAAAGAAAAACAAACAAACAAACAAGATAGAGATGTTAATAACAAAGACCCTTAGAGCCTATATTCTCACCTCTATAATTTTAATGGGAATGAACTATGCATATATGCTTGATGATATATGACAAGGGAACCAGCAGTTTTGTTTTGTTTTCTGGTGGTTTTTACAAACAATATTATCCAGAAGACCACATCTTTGTAATCACACGCACAGTGAACTGAAAAGTACGGAAAATATCACTTCACAGTGTGCTTATTGCTTGTTGACTATTTTAAAAATACATTTTTATTGGGAAGAACAAATATGATACCTTAAAAGCTCTTCTTCAGTCTTCATATGGATCTCTTATGTTTACATTGAAATCATTATGATTCCTTGATAGACATCAAAGCAGCTAATGTTTAATTAGAGGTGAGGTGACTTTAGAGGCAATCAAGCCCAACCTCCTTATTTTTAAGAGATAAGCAAATGATCCTCTATTAATATCAAGGGAAGCATAAAGTAGGAAGACATATGTTATCCATAGTTGCTTTTCTCTGTCATGGGGGCCTTCCAAATCAGACTACAAATGATAGAAATATTTCTTACATATGATGATGTATTTCATGTTCTTCTCCTGATTGATAATATGCTATTTCCATCAAATCTTACAAAAATAAATAGTCTTTTTAATGAAAAACATGGCCACTCATGGGCTATCTGGCTAATAATTTGCAGAAAAAAGTGAGGATCGAGAATTACTTTTTTTTCCATTCTCTGATAAGAAGAAAACTAACTAAATATATATACTTCTGGAAGAGAATCTACTTGGTCTATAATTGAAAAGGAGGAAGATAATAGATTAGTTTACATTTGGGAAATGGCAGAAAACTTTCATTGACTCTAAGATTTTTTTTCTGTGACCCAAACAAAAAACACTCTGAATTGTGTAAATATACCTATTGTGTTTCTATATAGCTGAAAATTACATAATATTACCTGCTCCAAAGAATCCAAATTGTGAAATTGCAGGTCATCCAAAGGGCAACAGAGAGATGTATTGTGGGTGCCAATAGACTGGAATATATGGCCATCGTATAGATACCCAACAATGACTTGGAAATGAGAAGTTGTTAAAAAGATTTCATATAAAAGATGTATGATTAGAAAAGTATGTTTGTTGCTTTTGTAGTAAAGAATAACTGATAGAAAGGCCACATAAAAAACTAATAACCCTATGATATTAAATGTCTTCAAGGAAGTTTCTCAGTTCACTAGCTATACTCCTGGAGGATTTATGGAAGCATATTGGCAATAATTGCACATGGATGGCTTGCATCTGTATCTTGGTTAGTAGTACCTTCATGAATGAAATAATAACAATGACACATTGATATATTAACATTACTAATTATTGTGTTATTAATTATAGTAAATACATTAATGACATTATTAATTATATGTTATTACATAATCAACATAATTGTACGTTGATGATGAGGATACTAGTTATATAGCACTTTAAGCAAAGTGCTTTAAATAAGTTACCTCATTTGATCCTCATAATAACCCTTGGAGGTAGGTGCTATTATTTGTTTTTGTTTTGTTTTTTTTTGGAGGGCATTTTGGGGTTAAGTAACTTGCCCAAGGTCACACAGCTAGGTTTTTGTTTTGTGTGTGCATTAAGTGTCTGAGGCCAGATCTGAACTCAGGTCCTTCTGACTCCAGGGCCAACACTCTACTCACTGCACCACCTAGCCGCCCCTAAGGTAGGTGCTATTATTATCTCCATTTTATAGATGGGGAAACAGAGGCAGAGATTATGTGACTTGCCCAGGATACACATCTGATAAGTGTTCAAATGTGAATCTGAACTCTGGTATTTTTTACTCCTGACCCTGGGCTCTATCAACTGTGCCACCTAACCACCTCAAATCAAATCCAATGAAGTGTTAAAATCTTCATATGCATAGATATAGTCATATATAACATTATGATTAAGCAAGTAAATTTGATTATGACATTTATCAATGAATAATTTATGTTCATATTTGTATATATATATATGTGTGTGTATATATATATACATATGTGTGTGTGTGTGTGTAATATGTAAACTATTGCCAATATCACATCTCTGGGTTTACAATAATAGTTCTCCATACTAAAGAATCTAGGGAACAATCATTAATAATTTTTGTGGAAAACCCAGTATGAAGGTATGTAAGCAGTCTCATATAAAAATGCTGCCTAATGAACTTTCTGTTCGCTGATACTTGCAACCAGGGTTTGCTTTATGTTAGTTGGAGTATGTACATAGCAATATTCTGTGATTGAGGGTGTGGTACAGTTTACCCAAATAAGAGATTTTCTTCTAATGTATATTCTTTTATTAGTTCAGCTGAGAAGAAATACCATTTCAATGATGTGGGGTGGGGGGAACATCACTAAGATTAAATTCCCCTAATTTTGCATGAAGTGGGGAGCATTTACATTAAGGAGCATGCATACCATATATTTTAAATTTAAAAGAATGTAAGCTCTCAAAGACAGTCATTATTTTATTTTTCACAGAATTTAAGAGTGAGAAGGGACATTATCCATATCTGTTATAACATACCCAACAAAGGGTCCCTCAGCCTCACCTTGAGGGGAGAAACTCTTTCCAGGGAGAGGAACCTGTCTCCCTACAATCTTGATTATAGTAAATACTTAATAAATGATTATTGACTTAGAATTCAAAACAAGTCAGGTTTGCTTTATGTCTTGATCACCCTCATTGACCACTACTCCAATAATCTAATTTCATTCCTTGGATGCTAGAATCTTCTTATTCCTGTCTAAGGCTGCCCCCTCCCCACTCAACCCCAATCAGTTTTTTAAAATGTAATTTCTATAAGGGCAGACTTTCACTTTTGTATTTGCATCCTTTCCAGAGACTAGCACAGTGTATGTCAAATAGTAGGCACTCAATAAATTGTTATCATTTGATTGGCTGTCGAATCAAGCAATACTTCAGTGGGGCTTAGCATGATTGGGCAATAGGGAGGGACCTGGAATATTTCACCTATTCCCAATTTTGCCATGGAATTGTCCTATACTTTAGCTATACTAAGAAAAAAGAGGAAATTTATAACATGGTCATATATCCTCACAAATCTATGTAACTGGTGATATGTTATTCACTCTTGTGCCTCAGCAATCTAGTGTAGCAAGAAAGTTTTCAATCCTCCCAGAGCCAGAGTAGCTATATTTGCCTTTCAGGTTCCTTAGGTACATTGAGGATAATTTTTTTGGGAGTGAGGAGGGGCCAGTTGATGGTAGAAGGTAAAACTTCTCTATTGCCAAGGACTTGAGCCTTCTATGTGTGACCCTCTGGTTATTTCCCCACATAGTGAGTTGCTAGTGATTAGTGCCCCAGTGGCTTAACCACTTAACTTATCAATTAGATTCTACAAAGTGATACTTACTTTAAAGGTATAGCAAAATAAAAGTTCAAGCATTTTCCCCCAACCTGTCAAGGACACACAATTCAGGTGCTCCATAATATTGTGATCTCTAAGTTCACATGCAGATGCATCATGACATTCTTTTCTCATCTACCGCTGCATTGAAGTTCCAAAATTCACTCTCAATGATCACCTCCTGTTTTTTAAGGAATCAATGCTCTTCTAGATGCAAAATCACACTGAGATACTGGGATGCCAATATGTCCTACTGACCTTTCCAAACTCGTAAAATCATACATTCTATTCTCTTCACCTAGAACCTAAAGAAATCGAAAAGAATAAAGACAATAGCCAAGAATATAGTCCCTCTCATAGAAGCATATGTCTACAGAGGAAAGAAACTGCAAGTATTCTCTCCCAATCATATATTTTTTTTCCAAATGCTTTATTAACTTCTTGCTTACATCATTCACTTCCACCAGATTTTGAGTTACGATTTTTTCCCCATTTTTCCCCTACCCACCACCCGAGAATAACAGTCCCACAGGATATCCCCTCATCCAATCTGCTCTCTCCCATATCTTCTCCCATACCCCCTTCAACTTTGCCATTAAGGCAAGCTGAATCTCTGTGCCCCTATGCCTACACATCTTATCTCCCAGTTACATACAAAATAGTATTAATAATTATATTTACATATATATACATATATATATATATACATATACATATATATATATATATATATTTGAAATATTTAATTTTAAAACTTCGAATCCCAGATCCATTCCCTTCATCCATTGTCACCCACTCCTGCTGGGAAGATAAGCAATTCAGTATATGTTGTGCATGTATAGCTATGCAAAACATTACCATAGTAGGTATATTGTAAAAGATGGACTATATTTCCCTCCCACCCATCCCACACCCCACCTGGTCCATTCACTACTTTGATCCTGTCACTCTTCAAAAGTGGGTGCCGCCAACCTCCCCTACCCCCAGCATGGCCTCCCCTCCATCCTCCTCCCCTCATCTCCCTCCCCCCACCCTGCTAAAGGGTGAGATATCCCATTTAGTATGTATGTCATTCTCTCCCTGAGACAAATTCAATGAGAATATGGTTTCGCCTTTTTGCCTTCCTGTTCTTCCCCTCCCCTGCGACTACTTCCCCTTGCCTCTTCTACATGAGATAGTTTAACCCCACACTGTTTCTTCCCATCTCCTCTTGCCACATTCCTATCTTACCTCTTAACTTCACCCCTTAAGTATCATCCCTTCCCACCAAATTTGACCTGTGCTCTCTATCCATGTATGCCTGTAAACATATATACACCCATTCACATATGTATTCATATGCCCATATACCCTTCTTCAATTATTTTCATACTGAGAAAGGTTTCATCAGTCACAGTTATTGTTTTTCCATGTAGGAATGTAAATAGTTCAACTTTGATAAGTTCCTTTTGATTTCTTTTCCCTGTTTACCTCCTCAAGTATCCCTTGCTTCTTGTGTCTGGATGTCAAATTTTCTATTCAACTCTGGTTTTTTCCTCAAGAATGCTTGAAATTCCTCTTTCCCACTGAATGACCATATTTTCCCCTGAAACAAGATACTCAGTTTTGCTGGGTAGGTGATTCTTGGTTTTAATCCCAGCTCCTATGCCCTCTGGAATATCATATCCCATGCCGTTCAGTCCCTCAGTGTAGAAGCTGCCAGGTCCTATGCTATTCTGATTGTGTTTCCACAATATTGAAATTGTTTCTTCCTGGCTTCTTGTTGTATTTTCTCCTTGGTCTGGGAATTCTGGAACCTGGCTATAATATTCCTAGGAGTTTTCTTTTGGGGATCTTTTTCAGGAAGTGATCTGTGCATTCTTTCAACCTCTATTTTGCCTTCTGTGTCTAAAACATCAGGTCAATTTTCCTTGAGAATTCTTGAAGGATGATTTCTAGGTTCTTTCTTTGATCATGGCTTTCAGGTAGTCCAATAATTTTTAACTTATCTCTCCTGGAACTATTTTCCAGGTCAGTGGAAATATATTTCACATTGCCTTCTATTCTTTCATTTGTTTGGATCTGTTTAATACTATCTTGATTTCTCATAAAGTCACTAGTTTCCATTTGCTCCAGTCTAATTCTGAAGGAATTAATCTCCTCAGTGAGCTTTTGACATTCTTTTGCCATCTGGGAAAGTTGGCTTTTTAAGGCATTCTTCTCCTCATTGCCTTTTTGAGCCTCTTTTGCCACTTGAGTTAGTCTATTTTTTAAGATGTTATTTTCCTCAGTCAGGCTGTTGACTCTCATTTCATACTTTTCTTGCATCCTTCTCATTTCTCTTCCCAATTTTTCCTCCACTTCTCTTATTTGGTTTTTAAAATCCTTCTTAAGGTCCTCTATGGCCTGTAACCTGCACATATTTTCATTTGGGGCTTTTGGTGCAGGAGTTCTGACCTCACAGTTCTATTCCTATTCCATGCTTCGATCCTCTTTGCCCCTAAAATAAGAGTCTAATGTTAATTTTTTTCTGTTTATTTTGTTTCCTTTGCCTAGGCATGTTGCTACTTAATTACTTGACTTTTGGGCTTGTTGCCACAGTAGGACTCTGACACCAGACAGGGGAGCTTCTGTCCCAAACTTTGGGATCTTCTCAACTTCCGGAGGTATTAATTAGGTGCCCTCCCTGAAGCCCCCACACACTCTGGCAAGCTGGACACATACCCCAAGACCTCCACCCCAGACCTCAGTCCAGATCCAGGGAGGTTAAAGCAAGAGTGATTACCCCCAAGACTGATCTCTGGATCCCCCTACAGTTCATAGGCCAAGAACTGAAGCTGTAACTGAAGCTGCAAAATGGTGGCTGTGCTGTGTCTTCTCAGCTGCTTCTAGCCCCCAGGGGAAGAAGCTGAAGCACTCCCAAATACTGGTCCCAAAATCCATAGGGCACTAACCTCTCACTTTGTGTTGGAAATTCTGGAAAAGCCACAGCTGCTGGTGTTCTGGGTTCCCTCCAGCCGCCTGCTGGATTGGCTGGAGTCTAAAACCCTGGGTCTAAAACCACGGACTCATGTGGTCCTGGGCTCAGCTCCCAGAGTGCTGCACTGTTAGCTCCCAGAGCACGGTGCTGCCCACTCCCTGCCGGTCTACCGGGCTGTCCTCAGGGGGAGGTTAGCTCCTCTGTGTCTTTCTATGGGTGCTGGAGCTCCAGATGTTGTTCAGAGATCCCTTTTACATAATTTTGAAGTGGTGTGGGCTGCAGTGACATGGAAGTGCTCCAATCATATTTTCTATGACTATGCAGTGAGTGAAGAATTTTACAAGATTCCTCAAGTAGCCAGCATAAAGAAAATGAGGCCTAGACTATCCCAAAACAAATTCAGCCTTTCTGAAAATTCTGTGAGAGCTATTTTTACAGTCAATTGAAATGGGCTCTTCCTATAGAGCTAGTTAAAAGCCAGGAACCAGTCACAGAATGTATACATGTGCTTGGGGGTTCACTGAAGAAAACTCAAACCAGCTTTCAGTAGCTGTCTAAATTTTGGTGTGAACATTTACACCTTGTATATCAGCAAAGAATGATACAAGTCAAGACTTGATTTATTGTTTTGTTCATTTTCTGGACTGTAAAAAGTGATGGAGAAAATACTACTAATTCAAATAAAAACTAGAATTGTGTAGTGCATACAACTTCCCCTAGAAAGTTAGTTGATAAACTTTATCTGAACAGAGCTTCCTGAGTATCACTGTCTACAAGTTGCTTCCATTTTGTGCTACCACAATTCTTATGGAAGAAAGTCATTTACCTAAGGAAGTTGATTCAACCCAACAATCTGATGCACTGTGCACATGTGCCAAGCCCCCATTAATTCTGTGACTAAGTAATTCATCATCTGGTCACAGTCGTGTGCTTCTTATTCTTGTGCTGCAAACATTTCCTTTCCATAAAGGAAATTTCCATAAAAAATATTTCCTTTCCATAACATCTTAAGTAGCTTTGATAATAGTATCTTTAAATATAATAATCTTATTATTTTGATGAACTTATGTCAGTGTAGTCTTTTAAGAGGTTTTGGGAATTTGGGGATTGGCCTTGACCCTTGATGATTCTTCATATTTGACCTAAGAAAGTAATTGAAAAATCACCAATATATTTTGAAGGCCAATCAATAATATTAAGGACCAAATAGAAGGGGACTGGAGAAGTGGTGATGGATTTAGAATGAAAACACTCATGTACATAATCCCAGTGAAGCTAAAGTTTAACATTCTAGCCTTTGAAACCATTGTCATAATGATTTATTTTTAAAACATTATTTATTTTATTCTGAACTTAAAATTTTGTTTAATAAAGCATTTCCATAATATAGTAGAAGAGGGGGAAAAATATGATTGTATATGGAAATGCAAATCTGTCATGTGCTGCTTGCTATTACTTTTAAATATATAATAGACATTTTCTTTATCCCCCCAGGAGATAGAAGCCATTCAACACAAATATTGTGCATGTATGTATGTGTGTGTGTGTGTGTGTGTGTGTGTGTGTGTAAAACCATTCTATTAAAACTTCTATTTATCGGTTCTTTCCCTGTACATAGATTGTGTCTTCCTTCATATAGCCTTTTGGGGGGATTAATAATAGTCAAATAACAGTCAAAATGACTTAGTTGCCCAAAGTTGTTCTTAAAACAATATTCTTGTTACTGTACACAATGTTCTCTTGATTCTGCTTGTTTCATTCTTTATTATTTTGTGCAAGTCTATCCATGTTTTTCTTTTTCTTTTTTTGCTTTTTTGGAGGGCAACTGGGGTTAAGTAACTTGCCCAAGGTCACAGGGCTAGGTTTTTCTTTGTGTGTGTGTTAAGTGTCTGAGGCCTGACCCGAACTCAGGTCCTCCCAACTCCAGGGCTCTACTCAGTGTGCCACCTAGCTGCCCCCTATCCATGTTTTTTTCTGAGATCATTAAGCTCATCATTTCTTTTTTTTCCTTTTAAATTTATTTATATTTAGTTTACAACATTCAGTTCCACAAGTTTTTGAGTTCCAAATTTCTCCCCTTCCCTTTTCTCCCTCCTGCTCCCCAAGATGGCATGTAATCTGATATAGGTCTATATAAACCTTCTATATATAAACAAAGAGCTCATCATTTCTTATAGTACAATAGTATTCAATCTAAATCATACAACACAACTTGTTCAGCCATTCCTCAAATGTCATTAAAATGATTCCTTGGAAGATCTTGAAGTTGGAGGCCCTTAAGCTGCAAATGGTAGCACATAATGATGAAGTAGAATGGGTAGTCTAAGAGTGCTGTGAATTCATGAGGGTATGGAACGTTTAGGAGGATGAACCCTGGGCCAAAAGAATGGAGAAATGAAAGGTCTGCCACAGACATTCAGTAGGAAAATTATCATCTATCCTTTAGTGACAATTAGGAAGATTAATTTAAATACTATTAAGAAAGAAGCCTGCCCACTAGTGGTGGTTATCAAACCTCAATTTATGCTTCTATTTCTCTTACAACAAAGTTTATAACCAAATCGTTTCAAATATGACACTCAAAATGGATCATAATACTTCTGATATGGTCTCACCAAGGCAGTATACTTGTCAATGATCACATTACTTATTTTGTATTCTGTAGTTCTATTAAGAAAGTCTAAGAACTAGTTAATTTATTTTTGCTTCTATTTTGTCATCACAACATTTATCTGTGTTTAACTTCCATCAAATTTTTAAAAACACAATTTCTGTCTCTTCAAATTTTCTCCTATCTTGTACTTTTTTAGCCTAATATAGTATTTAATATTTTACTGTATTAAATTTTATCTAAGTAGATTTTCACCATTTTTTTTACAATTTGAGTTTTTTCTTTAATCTTTATTATACTTTATTATATGTTTTAGTGATTACTTGGTCAAACTCCTTAATTTTATAGATGAGTAAGAAGAAAGCTCTTAAAGGTTTATTTGCCTATAGTCACACATGCTTCCATAGGCAGACTTGGCATTAGAAGTCATATCTCTACTCTCCTGGTCCTAGCTTTCACTTCTATATAAATGTCACACTCAAATAGAAAAATGGCCACTAAATCACACATAAGGATACCCACGGGCCCATATTGACTAATAAAACTACATTCAACATTACATGTATTTTATTTTTATATAGTTTATTAAACATATCCCAATTACTTTTTAAACTCCTGCAGGTCATAGTGGTGGGGGTGGGAAGGAAGTGGGCATCTCTGCACAATAAATACTGTTATCTATTAAAATCTTATTAAAACATTTTTATATACATAACAATTTCGAAAATATAGATACAAATTGAATGCATGCTTACTATTACAAAAAGCTTCCAGTCTAGTAGAGATATTTATTGCATTTTGGAAATCCACCTTGATACAAAGACCTTAATCTTATTGTCAATTGCCATAATTTCTACTAGAGATTTTAATTGTATTGAAGAGTTTTAAATGATATTTCCCTCCTCAAATAGTTGCACATACAAATCAACATGAACAATTGTGCTATAGTGTTTGTGTATGTGTATATGTGTGCATTTACATGTGAACATGAAGTAGTGTGGTACAGGAAAGAACCTTGGTTCTGGATTTGGAGAACTTGGGTTCAAACTGAATATTTTAGGCAATACCTGAGAATTTATGAAAGATGTTACTTGAGCCCACATTTCCTCATCACAAAATAAGATAGTTGAACTAGATTGGACCTAAGATTTGTTCAAGCTTTTTAATATTATATTCTTTGTTCTTTAACAGAGGGACTATTTTGTAGAAGAAGAACTAGCTTTGGAACCAAAAACACATGGGTCCAAGTCCAGCCTTCATTATATATGGGCTAAGTTATCATGGTCAAGTCATTTAGCCTCTCATTGATCTAGGCAACTATCTAAAACCATGTGCGTTGAAAAGAAGGTAGCAATTCAAAATAGAAAGATTTTCCTTATCTAGAGAGTTTCCTATACTAAAAAATATCACAAGTATAGTCCTTCATATATATTGTAGATCAATTTAATATTTTGTTTATACCTTCTTTCCTTAAATTTTTCCTCTGTTTTATGAAGTAATATCAAGGAAATATTTCTCATAGTTTCCTATTATTTTCCTCCTTTATGTATATTGAGAAAGTCCATTGGAATATAGTTGTGTTTTGGTAGCAGTTTTTTAATTCAATGATTGTTAGGAAAATACTTTACACTCAGTTCAAAGAATGCTTGTCACCAGTCCAGGGTAGATGTACTTAACCTGGGGCCCAAAACTTAATGTAAAATTATTTTGATAACTGTGTTTCAACATAATTGGTTTCTTTTGTAACCATATGTGCTTTATGTCATGCATTTAAAACTTATTCTGAAAAGGTGTTTATAAGTTATATCAGACAGCCAGAAGAATGCATGACACGCAAAAAAGTTAAGAACCTGTAGTGTAGGAGCTGAGCAATTCCTAGTGTTTAGCAAGCTATTTTACAATAAGCTACTAGCCTTCATTGTGGAAGTGGAAGGATGTCTCACAACTGAATAGTATTTTGTTTTTGTCCATTTCAGGTATAGGGAGATCACTATCTACCTGTGTATTTATGTCTATTATGTGCATATGCATGTGTGTGCATGTATGCATGTGTGTGTGAATTCAATGGGAATGTAAAATGAATTAGGATCAAAGTCATTATTTATTTTATTTTGGCCCCCAATTTATCTATAGGGTAGCCATGAAAATGAGAAGTATAAAAACAACCTTGCCAGCCAAATTCCACACAATTCCTCAGCAGTTGTGCTAAGTGGAACCTCTGGTATATTTTAAAGGTATGCAAATTAATTATATTATATTTAGGGATTGAATATTATAGGGATTGAAAGGAATATTATAGGGATTAAAAGGAATTTTCAATATACACATCATATAAGAGACAGATTAGCAAGCCAAGCCTCAGAAGATAGAAAAGCAGTTCACAGGGAAGATAATCATCGTGAGAACTTCTGTGGGCCATCACTAGAAGCCTGATTTAGCAGTCCTAATCTATGACTGTAAGAGTTTATCACTGCTACTACAGCCAGACTGTGCCTATTGGCAGATAACAGCAAAGGGTTGCAGAGGACCCAAAGAGGCTGTATAGATGAAAATGAGCAGATTTTACCAAAACCCAACTTAGTAGGCCTGTCAGGAACACTGGTGGTGTCCAGTGGTAGAGAGATGTCAGGCATTAACAGCACCCAAAAATAGAAACGTCCAGTAGAGAGTGGTAGATGAACCCAGTTCGGCAAAGAAAGCAGGTTGCTCAGTGACAGCACCAGAGAACATTTGAAACTCTGGAACACTGGTGATGTTGGGAGTGCCAGCCATAGAGGGCATTCATGTATTCTATCCACCTAAGTTTCTCTATGTTCTGTCCTTCTATGTTTTTCCTCTTCTTCTAGTGGTGTGGTAAATGAAAAAGTTAACCTGTGTTTTTAAGAGAGAAATATTTATTGTTATTTATCTTACTATGGAACTTATTAAATGTAATTTCCTTTGAAATAATGGCAAAACCACACATATGCACACACATACACACAAACATGTGTAAGCTAAAGTACTAAAGTTTTGGGGGATTTTGAACCACAACCACAAAATGCTTCAAATCTATAGTAGAAATCAGAGAGATCCACATATGAAGGGGGTCCTTAGATGATTCAGATGGACTACTCTAGTAAATAAGATAAAAACATGTATAATGTAGAGGACAAACTTCTGAACTTAACTTCGTTATCTAACAACAGTTATATAATATGTCACTGGACCCATTCTATAAACTTTTTTAGCTTGGCAGATGTTGCCATAATTTTCATTCCCTTGGCATGCCCATGAAAAAGCCACAATCAATTCAGCAATGCATCAGATTTGGACCTTTATGAAGTACAGATCATTGTTTAAAGATAGAGATATGAAGTGGACCTATAATTTCTAGTGCTATGAGCTGATAGCTTCTCTGTAATCCCAGAGAATTGCCTAGAGCAATGAAGCTTTTGATGCTTTGCCCAGGGTCAAAAAGCAAGTATACATCAAATGCAGAAATAGAACCCGGGGTCTTCCCACCTCTGAGACTAACTTTCTAAACATTATTCCATGGCTGCCTCTTTAGATTATTATATTCCATGAGCTAGAGCATTTTATAAACAAACAAACAAAAAAGAAAATTAAAATCAATTCAGTTGCAATTACAGTCATTATAGCAATTTCATCCTGCTTTCTTGTGTTTTTGTTTTGTTTTGTTTAGAAATCTGATCAGTAATTTCCTGAGAATGTAGACATGAGAAACAGTACTCCTTAGACTGGCTGTGAAGTTAAATATCTGTTCTCACAACAGAAGAATGATATATTTAGATTATTATAATTGTAACCAGGAAGTTTATAAGAAGCAAGGCCCCATCTCACCCTCCAAACTTCTGACCAAAGAAAGCAAAACTTGACAACAGAACGTTCCTCCATTGTTAAGCAGCCAAAATGCCTTTTGTAGAAGTGAGGGTAAAAAGCAGGTCCTAAGGCTAAATCCTTTGTATTAGGCTCATTTTGGGGGCTACCTCTACCACAACATTTCCCATGATGCATATTACTCCTCTCCAGTTTAAACTGAGCTTTCCCTACTTGTCTTTTTCTCAAGCAGTATGTTTGGATTCCTCCTTTGTCCCTAACTGTGTTGGAAAATCCTTTAATGGGATGCCATTTACTTTGGGACAAGTGATGGATCATATTTTCTCATTTTACTCTCTAGCTCCCCTATCATGATACCTTATACTTAGTGTCCAAAACATTTTTCCTTAATTTTTTAAACTGATCTTGAAGATGATAGAGGAAGATTAATTTGATGCACAATTCAATTCAAGAAGCACCTTAAAAGTACGTACCAGAGGCAAAATACTGACTATGTTTATAGATCTGAAGTTGGAAAGCACATGAGAGACAACTGTTATTTTTACAGATGAGGAAACTAAGGCATAGGGAGGTCAAGAGATTAGCAGATGCCTAGGCAGGTAATAAGTAACAGGAATGGAATGAGGAAGCTGGAGCCCAAGGAGGACAAGGTGTTTACTGACGTTTACATAAGTAATTAGTAGATGACTGGAGATATTTGAATCAAAGTATTTTTTGTTGTGTTGTGTTTTGTTTTTTAATTCCCAGTTCATTGCTCTTTACTAGTCCAGGGGTGGGGAACCTGAGACTAGAGGTCACATGTGGCCTTCTAGGTCCTTAAATCCTGCCTGGCCCTTTGACTGAATCCAAACTTCATGGAACAAATCCCCTTAATAAAAGGATCTGTTCTGTAAAACTTGGATTCAGTCAAAAGGCCCCACCCAGGAACCTAGAAGGCTACATGTGGCCTTGAGGCCTCAACTTCCCAATCAGAGCATTAGTCAATGGTGTCTCCATGACATAAAACACTACAAGCTAGGAATCCAAAGCCAAGGATTCAGATTAAATGTTAATACAAAGAAAGAGGATTAGAGTAGAGTATAATATTGCAAAAAGCATCACAGCTTAATCACTGAAGAGCTATGTTGGAGAAACAAGGTCAAATATATGTATTTAAAATGAAGGATTCATTGGAGTTATGCACGTTTTCCCAATATATTAATATTCATACTAACTCTACACACATTTTATAAAGGATAACTCAAAGTAAGTAGTGCAAGTATTTTTCTTCTTGTTTGTTCGGTCATTTCATTCTTGTCTGACCTTTGGTGACCTCATTTTCGGTTTTCTTGAAAGAAATGCTGGAGTAGTTTGCCATTTCCTTCTCCAGCTCATTTTATAGATGCAGAAACTGAGGCAAACAGGTTTAGTGATTTGCCCAGGGTCTCAGAGCTAGTAAGTATCTGAGGACAAATTTGAACTCAGGAAGATAAGTATTCCTGACTTCAGGCCCTCCACTCTATCCATTGCCCCATTTAGGTGACCCAAGTATTATTATCCCTGTGTTTCAGATGAAGAAAAGGAGGCCCAGACATTTAAAGTCCCTTGTCCAGTGTCAAATAGCCAACAAGTGGATAGTTCAATGCTCTTTCCATATTTTTTTTCCATTACTCTTAGGAGCTAAACTTATATAACTTTATGAAAATCAAATTTAAAATAGGTTCTAAAATACTCTTGTTCTTTTAATGTTGGTTTCCCTAAAATAATACAAAAAATCACTTTATTTAGCTTACATTTTATTACAAGTTATCATCAACACATGTTAAGAGCTTACTATCTGAGAAAAAGAGACAAAAATCTTGATCATTGTATGCAAAATTCTCTGCACACCTCATGTTACTTTATAAATATTAGGGATTATTGTTGTTTTACAATATCATTTAGTGAAGAGAAGATATCATCAACATCATCATCTGAGAGTAGTTATTTTGCTGTTATATTAAAAATCAATTATGGGGGGCAGCTAGGTGGTGCAGTAAATAGAGCACTGGCCCTGGAGTCAAAAAGACCTGAGTTCAAATCTGGACTCAGACACTTAACACAAAAATGAGTAGAGGACTGGTCTTTGGGGTGGCTAGGTGACGCAGTGAATAGAGCACCAGCCCTAAAGTAAGGAAGACCTGAGTTCAAATGCGACCTAAGACACTTGACATACTTACTAGCTGTGTGACTTTGGGCAAGTCACTTAACCCCAATCGCCCTCCAAAAAAAGCAAAAAATAAAAAAATAAATAAAACCAATTATGAAATTAGGAGTTTTTGTATTTATTTCCTCATTCAGAGACCAGCAAGTCAGATGACCAGTAAGTCACTCAGTCTGTATCTCAAGGACATTGATCATATAGAAGACTAGCTGAAATCCTCAGTGAGGATGCTCCTGGAGTTTGGCAGGACCCTGCCAATTAAGAGACCATACTTGTGTTTATAATGTAAACAGAATCTAATCTAGGTGAATTCCTGCCCCAAAGCAATAAGCCCATGCCCTTGCACCCATCCAGTGGAGTTTAGGGTGACCTAGTTCATGAAGGAGAAAATCAACCAAAGTGGTCTGGGTGGAAATGAGGTCCTTTGTACAGACTGCGAAGTGGCTGAGTTTCACAATCAAGTTTTGTTCTCAGCAGAAGTTGGAGACTTTCAATCCACCCCTTCATTGATTGTTTACTAGTCAGGATTGATTTTCACCTGTCAGGGGCACCCCTATTCCAAAAGCATATTAAGGCTTTCAGTTTCTTCATATCTTTGTCTTTGGTTACCAATAGAAATCACTGACCATCAATTTATTGACTATTATGTAGCCTAATTATTATTAATTACCCCAAAACTGTATTCCTCTGGTTTTTTTATTCATTACACACCATTATCTGCTTACTTATAAATTAACAAATTGTTGTTTTAATCAATAGTCTCTCTTATGAGCATCATATATTGGATTTAGCCAATTTACATAAAATATACACAGGTCAGGTTTTGAAATTTTCTATAAAATATACACATAGATTTATATTTTTATCATTATTAAGGTATAAATTCATATATATTTCATTTCAAACTAAGAAAAATGATATTGATAATTCTTTATTATTTATTAAGAACTCTGGTGACTGTTATAATTGTTGTTAGGCATTATAAATACCACTATGTGTTTTTATCTAGTTATAGAAAAATTATTATTCTTTTGCTTGGAATTATATATGTATGTGTGTATGCCTACATACATGCATGTATATATAATATACATAATATGCATATACATATGCCCATATATACATATACACACTTCTATACATATATACCATAATAGGAATAGCAATTATTTTGGTTATAGCACAGAAAGGAAGTTGGGTTTAAATTTAGAAGGGCTGGGTTTAAATACCGGTTTTGCCATTTACTACCTATGTAACTCAGGGTAAGTCATTTTCACTATCTGGGCCTTAGTTTCTTCCATTATACGAAAGGATTCAACCAAGCGACATTTAATAATACTTCCAATTCGTACTCTATGATAGTAATATTATTTACATTACTATCTTCACATTTGTGATTGACTGTTTTTTAGAATACTGGATAATCCAAAAAGCATGTTCTCTTTCTTCAAAGATTTAGGTGTTTGCAGGTACATTACTTCTATATGTTATTTTTTTCCTTTTTACCTCAAGAAATCTGGTTGTCAATATTCTACTCTTGAGATATATCACCATTGGTTGAATTTCAAAGCACTACCTTTCAACCTTCATTAAACAAATACCTTCATATATGTATATATATATATATATATATATATATATATATATATATATATAGTTATAACTATAACTATGGCCATAACTTTCACTTTACTTAACCAGATTGTTTGCAGATATGGAATTCATCAAGGTAAAGAATTTGTCAGGTTTCTCCTCTAAATCAGTTATAATGTTGAGCATTTGAAATACAAAAAGTAAATATGTGTGTGTGTGTGTGTGTGTGTGTGTGTGTGTGTGTTTAATTAAAGATTGTTGACTTTTTTAGTAAAGCAGATCAAAGAACCTGTGCAGGCAACCATCCTGGGTATGCTAGGGTGCTTGCTCTTACTGTGAGAACTTTCTTGATTGAATTAATCAATTAATCAATTAGAACTTGTGAGTAAGGAAATATATCTACTCAAATCAAAAATAATGGGTTAGGGATTTAGTCAAAACCTGAGGAACCTCTATTAAAGTAGGACCAGGTAGAGATCTAGAGCTTCTGGAAACAAAAAGCAAAAAGTTGAGAGAACATTAAGAATTGGGTCAAAAAGTACAGGCTGCCCAAAAGCAACCAGCAAAAGGGTTAAAAGATCAGACTGAGCAGTGGCCAAAAAAAAAAATTGACAGATGGCCCTCAGCCCTACAAGATCTCCAAGGTGCCTATGTATTAATGGATATTATAAGCTAGCCTGCTTCATTTTTCAAAGTATTTCCTGTAGCTGAAACTTTGCCTCAACCACAAAGAGGTTAAGGGTTAACCAGAAATAGATATAAGTGTAAATTAAGGTAAAGAGTGAAGCCTATGTTTTAATATTAGTAATTTTATGAACAAGTGGCTTAGAACAATTGTGATTGTACTCCTGACTTTTTAACTAAAATAAGCTCCTTAAAGCAATAGAGAATAAAATCACATGGACCTGGGGAAACATTATATTGCCCCTAGCTTAAAACAAGATAATTATTGCCACAAAGAATAACATAAAGAGATAAAAATGATATACACAATTAAACCAAGTTAAGTGTTTGGGGAAGTCCCTGACCCAGGACCAAATAGAGGTTTTCAGACATTATTTAGTTTATCGTATCACAGTTCTCTATCATTAAAATGACCAAAGTCATAAAGGTCCACACTTTAGTGTAAGAGAGTTTGATCTTAAAATAATTTAAATAAATTAGATTATAAAACCTAGGAAAACAAGAATGACCAACAGATAAGTGCTAGCTATTGCACAGTCTTTAAAAGTCTTAAAATGGGCCCAGAGTCTGAAGAGATCATGATAGACCTAAAAAATAGAAGGGCATGCTATTTTGTATATTATATTTTATTTTATTTTTTTGCTTTGGGGTGGGGGGGGGCAATTGCGGTTAGGTTACTTGCCCAAAGTCACACAGCTAGTGTTAAGTGTTTGAGGCCAGATTTGAACTTAGGTTCTCCTGACTCAGGGGTGCTGCTCTATTCACTGTGCCACCTAGCTGCCTCTAGAGCATGCTATTTTACCAAAAAATGATTATAAAATGTTGTCTGAGCTCCCTTGCACAACATTATTAAATTTGCATCAGAGATAAAACTTTTAAACTTAAAAGAGATACCCAATTTCTAAAAGTTATTTACTGGGTCATTTTCTGTTCTTTGGTGAAAACTATATCCTGAAAAAAGCAAAGAATAGTGTAAACTAAAGTCAGAATGAGGAGCTAGTTCTATAACTACTACCTGCTTCTTTGATTTCAAGGGTCAAGAACCATTGTTTTGAAACCTACATTGATCAGGGAAAGGTAGAGGAGGATATCTATCCATGCCATCATGGAAATCATGTAAACCATCATGCTTTATTTTAGAATTAGGGGAAAAAAAGCTAGTTTCTTCTGAATTTTTGCTTGAAAGAACTAGATTATTTCCCCGAGTACCAGATCCCTAGTGAGAAGCCATAGTAACATTTCTTAGTAGAGCTCCGATCATAAAGTCAGGAAGATCTTTGCTCAAGTGCCACCATTGATATATCCTGGCTATATGACTCTGGACAATTCTCTTGGTTTCTCAGTCAGTTGGTGGTATAGTGGATAGAGGACTAGTCTTAGAGTTAGGGAAATTTTAGTTCAAATCTGGCTTCAGACACTTATTGACCGTGGGATCTTGAGCAAGTCACTTAATGGTCTCAGAATAGGAAAATCTGACTCTGTAACTTATTCTCTTTGTGACTTTAGACAAGTCACTTTGCTTCTTTGGGTTATTTAATTCCTTCTCTATCCAAAATGCAGTTGGGGCTAGAAAATCTTTGTAGTGATTCCCAGGTTTAAATCCATGATTTTATGGACAGGATTGCCTCTGACAATCAGATACTATACTTATTTGGGTTCAGAGTGATGCCTACAGTGGAAGTGAACTGAATGAGGAACTGAAATATATATATATATATATGTGTGTGTGTGTGTGTGTGTGTGTGTGTGTATTATATATACATATAATACACATATAATACACATATATATATACATATATATTCCTTCTCTGTTTTCCTTATCTCTGCCTCCTGTCTAATTCTTTTACTTTTTAGTTTCATTTGCTGACTACAGTTTATCACCTTACTTGCTACTCACAAATCTGACATAGGCTTTCTCCCCAAAGTGTATTCGATCCATTCATTTAATTCATTTCTGTTTCTTTGATTTCATCTACCTACATTTGTTTTTAGAAAATTTCAGCTTTAATTCTTCCTTCCTTCCTTCCTCCTCTTCCCCCTCCCTATTTTCATTCCTTCTCTATATTGCCCAGGCTAGAAAGACAGTGGCTGTTCATGGGCCTGATCCTATCTATTTCATTTCCAAAAAGGTCTAGTCCATACTTCCTTAGGCATCCTGTTCCCCCTCCTCGTATCCTCACCTCTACTCCCTTTCCCTGCTCCCAGGGGCTCATTTTCATTTTTGCTTGACTTAGTGTGGCAACATGAGCAACTTTATTCCTACTGTATCTCAAAACTCCTGAAATCAAAGCAATTAACCAGGCTCATCCTGTGAGTAGTGGGAATTAGGGGCTTGAACCACTATGGCATGCCCAATGTTCTTTAAAAAAAAGTTAAATATAACTCAAAATCTTGTGAAAATAAATGTTGAGAACTAAAAATGAATAAATCAATTATAAAAATATTTAAAAAACAAAAAATTTTTAAAAAGGCATAAGATCATCAGTTGTCTGCTCTAATGTAGAAAACACCTCTGAAATCGTATTTCCATTAATTTTATTGAATCTAATTTGTTTCTAGAAATGCTCTTTTTGATCTAAATATACATTCCTTTGGAGAATTCTTTTCTTAATTATTTTTGGTATTGAACTGTAAACTACACCCTAGTAAAGCCCTATGTTTGTGAATCACAGAGAAAGTGAGGAAATGGGAGGGCATACAGATGTAGATGTAATAATGGCAAACAGGGATGGCTAGTTGGCACAGTGAATAGAGCACCAGCCCTGGAGTCAGGAGTACCTGAGTTCAAATCCGGCCTCAAATACTTAACACAAAAACTAGCCCTGTGACCTTTGACAAGTTATACAACCCCAATTGCCCTCCAAAAAGAAAAAAAAATGGAGAACAATTTCAAATCACTAACTTCACTAAAATCTTCTGTTATAAAACAAATCTGACACACTATTGAGGATTCATGCTAGGAACATGTTTCCTCAAAATATTTGTAAAGTAGATTGGAAAATTCATTAGGAGCATAGATTTATAACTGGAATGGACTTTAGTGGTATTGTACATAAACATTCGTCTTTGATAAATGAGGAGACTAAGGCCCAAATATGCAAAGTAACCAGCCAAGGATGTACACCTCCTGCGTGACAGCAATATGATTTAAACCAAGGTCATTTTAAACCAAATTTAGGACTTTTCCTACAGCCACTATACTGTGTCCCTTGATGTGGAGATTCTGCTCTCTGATGGAGAAACCAAATGATGGTGGACATTCAAGGGTAAAGGCAGAATAAAAATCTCCTGGAAGGCAAAATATATTTCTCTGTACATTGTGGTAAGGACTCTATTTGCTGAGTTTCCCAATTAATTTAAGAAAATAGTATCATCCTAGGCAGCAAAAGGGGAAAAATTCAAAACAGAAATGATAAAGGCATACCACCTGAGGGTATTCAGAAGCTACAGTCTTTCAGGTAGGAAAAAAAATAAAAAAGAGTGGTTTTGATACCTGAAAATAATTCTAAACTCTAACGAGCAAATATTGTACATGTGAAACTCATTCAAACTTTGAAAAAGTTGGCCTGAGAAATAGTCAGCAGGATAGTCTCAGGAGTCAAAGCTTCCTCTTTAGAGAAACAGAAGAGCTTCATTGAGCCTTGAAGTGGGGTGGCTTTTAACACTGAGATGAAACATGGGCTTTGATTCTCAAATCTGCCAACTGCATGGGTAGAAAATTAATGTATCAAGCTATTTGAGCAAATTTTCTTGGAATTTATTCAACTCAATGTAATGCTATTGTCAGGACTCATTTTAATTTTTACTAGAAATGAGTATATAAAGTCCTTAAGGATTATGTCTTTTGTATTTTGGGTATGCAGATGAATACATTGTTGGCACTAATAAAATCCTAATTGATGGTTATTCAGAAGACTAGCCTTTTTATTTTTATTTAATCCCTAAGGGAAAATACTCCCTTGCAAGTATGTGAAGGACAAATCTAATTATATGTGATATCTCTATCTCGATTTATCTATCTATCTATCTACCTATCTTTCTACACTCTCACACACACAGGCACTATATGTGTGTATATGTACCTACTGTAGTCCCAAACTGATAAAAGCGTGTGCATCCCTAGTATAATCACAAATTGATAAAGGTAGTCTTTCACTTAGATACAAACAATCCACTTCACAATTAAAAATGGAGACATGGATGCACTACAGTTTTCTGAAAGAGATCTGGGCTTTTAGCAGACCACAAACTCAGTATGAATTAGCAGTTGATGTGGCAACCAAAAAAAGTTTATCCAAGGTCAGGTTGCAATAAGAGGGCATCGTTGGGGGTTTGCTAGGTGGTGTAGTGAATAGAGCACTGGCCTTGGAGTCAGGAGGACCTAAATTCAAATCTGGCCTCAGACACTTAACACTTACTAGTTGTGTGATCCTGGGCAAGTCACTTAACCCCAATTACCTGGACTTCCCCCTCCAGAAAGCAAAAAATAAAAAATAAGATAAAGAGGGACATTTCTTCCAGAAAGAGGAAGGTGATAGTTGAATTCTATTCTGTCCTCTTCAGATCTCATATGGGATATTGTGTCTAGTTTTGGGTGCGATGGCTTAAAGAGGACATTGATAAATTTGAGAATGTCCAGATAAGACAATGAGGATGGTGAAAAGCCTAGAGTTTTTGTCATCTGAGGATTGATTGAAAGAAGTGGGGATATTTACCCTTGATAATAGAAGACTGTCAGAATGTGAAAGTTACCCTCAAGAACTGAAATGTTATTTAGAAGAGGGATTATACACAATTTTGTAGATTTAGGGTTAGAAGAGGGTATAAAGATCAGTGGATATACTCCACTTTACAAATGAGGAAAAGGTGGCTTGGGTAGGTTAAAGTGACTTCTAGGCACTCAGTGGTAGATCCCAGATTAGATCTCAAGTTTCCTGATTCCCAGTCTTGCACAATGTCCAAGAGCAGAGCCAGGAACAACAAATACAAGTGGCAGAGGCATATTTCAGTTTGATGTCAAGGGGAAAAAAATAAATAAATAACCCCTCAAAATCTAGTTCCAAATAGTTAAAGCAAATTCCAGAAGTAGGATGGGAAGGAAGAAAAAAACATTTATTGTTTCCTATGTGTCAGGCACTGTGCTAAGCACTTTACATATTTCTATCTCATTTTGTCCTTATTGCAACCTAGTGAGGTAAATGCTGTTGATATATTGCAATTTCATAGTTAAGGAAACTGAGTCAGAAAGAGGCTAAGTGAATAACCCAGCTGATTCACAATGAATAAGTGAATGAATTTGATCTCTGCTCTTCCTGACTCTGAATCTTCTGTTGTATCCACAGTGCACCTAGTTGCCTTAAGAAAGAGGGACAGGGAAAACTGGAATACAGTATGGCAGAAAGTGGGCATAGATCACTATCTAACACCATATACCAAAATCAAGTCTAAATGGGTGCATGATCTAGGTGTAAAGGATGATACTGTAAGCAATTTGGGAAAGCAAGGAATTGTTCACCTGACAGATTTGTGGAGAGGGGAAGACTTTAGGACCAAACAAGAATTCTAGAGCATTATAAAATGCAAAATGGATAATTTTGATTACATTAAATTGAAAAGCTTCTGCACAAACAAAGCCAATGTAACCAAGATCAAGAGGGAGGTGGGAAACTGGGAAAGAATTTTTACAACTTGTGTCTCTGATAAAGGACTCATTTCTAAAATTTATAGAGAATTGAGTCAAATCTATATGAATACAAGTCATTCCCCAATTGATAAATGGTCAAAGGATATGAACAGGAAGTTTTCAGAGAAAGAAATTAAAGATATCTCTAAGCATATGAAGAAATGCTCTAAATCACTATTAATTAGAGAAATGCAAATCAAAACAATTCTGAGATACCACATCCCTCCAGTCAGATTGGCTAAGATGACAAAACAAGAAATTGACAAATGCTGGAGAGGATGTGGACAAACTGGAACACTAATACATTGCTGGTGGGGTTGTGAACTTATCCAACCATTCTGGAGAGCAATCTGGAATTATGCCCAAAGGATTATAAATAATTTCATACCCTTTGACACAACAATACCATTTCTAGGATTATATCCCAAAGACATCATAGAAGTGGGAGGGGGGCGGCTAGGTAGCGTAGTGAGTAGAGCGTCGGCCCTGGAGTCAGAAGGACCTGAGTTCGGATCCGGCCTCAGACACTTAATGCACACACAAATAAAAAAAACCTAGCCGTGTGACCTTGGGTAAGTTACTTAACCCCAATTGCCCTCCAAAAAAAAAAGAAGAAGTGGGAGGAAGACCCATATGTACAAAAATATTTTTAGCAGCCCTTTTTGTGGTTGCAAAGAATTGGAAACTAAAGGGGTGCCCATCAATTGGGGAATGGCTAAACAAGTTGTGGTATATGAATGTAATGGAATATTATTGTGCTATAAGAAATGAGGAGGTGACTGACAGATTTCATAATTACCTGGAGAGACTTATGCAAACTCATGCTGAGCAAGAAGAGTAGAATCAGAAGAAATTTGTATACAATCACAGACATACCATATCTGTGATGACCAACTATGACAGACTGGACTCTTTTCAGCAATGCAATGATATAAGTTAATCCCGAAAGACTCAAGAAAGTGAGAAATGTGCCATCCAGAGAAATAACTATAAAGAACTGAGCCTGAATCCTGATGGAAGCAAACTAAATGATCTTGTTCTTTTCATTGTTTGGTTTTATCTCTTCCTCACCACCTTTCATCCCACCTAGTACAATACGCCTTTGTAATTGGAAAAATGTCTAATATGAATGCATTTGCAGACCCTATACTGTACTATATGCTGTCGTGAGGGGAGGGGGAGGGAAGCAAATTTGAAAATCAAGGAACTAGGTAATTGAATCTTGTTAACTAAAACTAAACTAATAAATAAATAAATTAATTAATTGATTAATTTTTAAAAAAAAAGAAAGAGGGACAGTGGGGCAGCTAGGTGGTGCAGTGAGTAGAGCATCAGCCCTGGAGTCAGAAGGACCAGAGTTCAGATCCGACCTCAGACACTTAATGCACAAACAAAACAAAAACCTAGCCGTGTGACCTTGGGCAAGTTACTTAACCCCAATTGCCCTCCAAAAAGCAAAAAAAAAAAAAAAAAAAGCAAAAAAAAATAAGAAAGAAAGAGAGAGAGAGAGAGAGAGAGAGAGAGAGAGAGAGAGAGAGAGAGAAAGAAAGAAAGAAAGAAAGACAGAAAGAAAGAGGGACAGTATCATCATTGGCCATCATGTTTCCTGTTGCTTCCCCATATTTTGAATACAGTGTTTTCCCACTCCTACTCAATATGGTGGTGGCAACAGCAGTAGTGTTGGTGATTCCATTTTTGCTTCTTGGGAGACTTCAGTCTTTCAGCAAAGATTGCCCTCTTTCAGAGATGGACAGATAGATTAGATCAGATTAGAAAGAGGATTTTTTCTCCTTGTTCTGTGTCATCCATCCCAGTTTTTTCTCCTACTACTTAAGTTTAAGAGTACTTTGCTGTGTGTAAAATAAGCCAATTGGTCACTCAAGATGTCTCTGTGATACCTTCTAACCCTAATCTATGATCTTATTTATGATTTATGATTTATGATCCTATGTCATTTGTTGCTGAGCTAATAGTTCAATTAATGGAGACCATTTCATGGATATTTCACCTCATACTAGATTAATATACAGGAATAAATAAAGGGAATTTATCTCCAGTATATATATAGTGAGGGGGAGGGGCAATGCCACTAAAACATATCTAATTATTGTCTTTGAGGCTCAAATACTTGGAGCTTATACCTTGGAATTACAAAGTGTAAATTGCTCAAGTGTTTAGTTTATCCTCACAATTTCTTTTGTCCATAAAAACATCATTTTGCATAGACAGGAAATTTTTCAGTATAGCTTCAGTCTTCCTCAAATTCCTCTAAGCTATGACCCCTTCTCCTGTTCTTGATATTATAAAGGAGACCTTTTTGCATTACCTGATGTCTCAAATCACTAATTAGATTATAGGTCCTGGGGGCAGGGTGGGGAGATAGGGTGAGGGGGGAGAGGGAGAAGACAACAAGTATTTATTAAATGTCTTCTATATGCCAAGTGTTTATATAAATACTGTCTCATTTGATCCTCTCAGTAACTGTTACAGTTGAGGAAGTTGATTCTAATATAGGTCAAGTGACTTGTTCAAGGTCAAACAGCTATTAAATTTCTGAGATGGGTTTGAGTTCAGATTTCTTGGTTCCAGGCCTGGCACTTTGTGAATTATGTTGCCACCTCATATCCAACTTCTTGATTTTCGATTTCTTCTAAGTCTCCTTTGACACTCTAGTACCATGAAATTTCTGCTTAATAAAGATATTGAATAAGAGAATGAACTTAAGACAGGTTTGCATCCTCACCGCACTTTCCTTTTGCCATTCTGTTTGATTTCATCTCTGTGGAGCAAAATGCCACTCCTAAGGTAAGCTAATCACTCCAGATAACATCACCATTCTGCTAACTCAAGCTTTGGATATTCACCACTTTCCCACCACCCTCAGCCTCCTTCCTCTCTCCTCCAATTAGAAGGCTAAAAGGTAAATTGCTAAACTATTTCCAAAATTTACCTTTGCAGAGGGCAGAAACCAAATTTCTAACTCACTCCATTCTCTACAACTCTATTTGGTTTCAACTCCATGGCACAAGCTGTCCCCCCCACCCCCACCCTGCTGTGTATCCATTGCGGCCAGCTCTCTGGTTGTCTGCTCCCCCCTCTCCTCCAGATTCTCTTGGTAGGTTATTTTCTCTCACTGGATTATTGTAGCAGCAAGCACCCCAGCATCCCAGGGTGGCTGCCAACACAGCTTAGATCTGCTTTTCTAAAGGAAAGCAACTCAAAGTGGATTAACAATCTTGCTTTAATCAAGCAAACATATCATTTACCTAGTTCAGGGGGAAAAGTTCAGCACCCCGAACATCAGAGTATACAGAGGTTACAAGCAGAAATTATAAGAAGACAGAGAAACAAACAGATCAAGCAGACAGGCCTCCAACTGTCTGTCTTGACCATTACATCTATACCTAGTCAGTTACCAGAGAGGGAAGCATCAACATCTGGGTTTTTCAAAGCCTGGGGGCCCTCAACAGCTTCACAGAGTCACATCTGGTCAAGTCACACAACACTTCTCAAAGTGAGCCCCAAAACAAAGTCTCACATCAGGGATTATATAGCCTTCTCCTGGGTCAGAGAATGTAACAACCCTCTTGACCCACTGACCAATCACAAAGTAACAAGGTGTGGGCATTCCTGAAAAACAAGCCTCCCACCACAGACTCCAGGTGCACTTAACCTAGGGCCAGGGAAGATCTTAAATATTTACATTACTATAACATTTGTAAACCTTTTGAGGTCAGGGAATGTCTTTATTTTTCTTATTATAGCATGTATTTCTGTAGGGCTTTATAAATTAAAGACTTTGCTCAAATGAATTCTGCTTGGTAGTGCAATCTAGCTTCATTTTCACCATCACTTAGTCATTAATAACGGAACTTGAACTTAAACTCTGCATTTCTTATTCCAAAATCAACGTTCCTTTTCTTTATTTTTTTCTTTTTCTTTATTTTGGCAATGGGGTTAAGTGACTTGTCTAGGGTCATACAACTAATAAGTCACTTAGAACAGATTTGAACTCAGGTGTTCCTTACTCCAAGGCTGATGCTCTATCCTCTGTGCTACCTAGACACTCCATCACTGTTCCTTCTACTGGAAAAAGACACTACTCTTTAAGACATGAGATCCTATGCACATAATCACCATAGAATTTCCTGGAAGATTTTGGACAAGTTAAGTGACAGTTATAAGACCTCACAAAACTTAAGCATCTTAAACTCCTCAGGATATACCAGAGATTTTCATTTTTCATACTCCCACATAAGTATGACATTTATTTTATTACTTAGGTTTTTCAGTTGTGTTTGACTCTGTGACCAAATTTGGATTTTCTTGGCAAAGCTGCTGGAGTGTTTTTCAATTTTCTTTTCCACCTCGTTGTACAGATGAGAAAAATGAGGTTGTGACTTGCCCAGGGTCACAAAACTAGTAATCATCTGAGATCAGATTTCAATTTAGGAAGATGTCTCTTCCTGACTCTAGCTTAGCACTTGTCTTCTGGTCCCCTTAGTTGCCCAAATACTATATACTATCGCTGAATACAACAGATATTTAATCATGTTAATTGTGACTTGTAAAGACATTTTCCAGAAGTAAATGCCCAATCTCAATTATTTGATCCTATTAACCCATGAAACTGCATATGTTCTTTTGCAAATTAAGCCTAAGTAGATTTTTTTCCTTTCTTTTAAAATATAAGCTACATTTAGCTTTAAAGGCATCCTACTTTATTTATTTGACTATATTGTATACATTATTTAAAAATTATATCCTAAATGATAGTTCCTCTTTGAGTAATTTCTTTAAGAATCCAAGGATCTATACCAATTCTTATTTTAAAACCTATTTCTACCCCTAACCTAGTCTCCAATTCCAATACTAATCTTATTAATGGGTGATACTCTTACTCTCTTCCTTGGGCTTATTGAACAAAATATGATGTTTAAATTTATAGATTTTGATGTAGTAAAATACAGTGCCTCATACATTTATTGTGTCTTGTTTTGTACAAATTATTATGGTTAGTATTGGGTTTACAAAACCATAAATTAATATGGTCAATCTTCAAGGAACTAACTTTATACTGAAGGAATGCAACATGAAAAAATACACAACAATTGAAAAATAAAATAATGAATTTCAAGAGGAAGAGATCACAATCTGGAAATCAGGAAAAGTTTCATGTAGGCATGTAATGATAATTAATTTGAATTTGAAGACCCCTTTTTGTAGTGGCAAGTAAGCAGGTACTTAGCACTTAGTAATTGATCAAGCCTCTGTTAGGTAAACAGAAGGTATGAACTCTTGTCTCCTGTTACTGATGTAACAGGAAGAGGTTGGCTGAAACAGGAAGTTAATGCTGTGTGTATATAAGGAAAAGTCCCAGGAATGGACAGTCAGAATTTCTTGGGACCAGCATCTGGAGGCAGAGCAGCTACAGAAGAGAAATGAGAATTGAAAACTAATTGAGAATTTCCCGAGAACTTGTGGTGGCAGAGTTTCTTCTGAAGAGAAGCCCAGGAGGCCAGGAACCCAAGAGCACCTGCTCCCTTTCCACCTACCCATCAGCCCCACTGGATAAGGTGATTCTGGTTTTTTGAATGAGCTGCAGAAGACTGAGGAAGCATGACCAGATGCTAAGACTTTGTTTGTGGCTTAGTTGAGCCTTGATTCCCTGGAACAGAAATTATGAAGGATTTGAGATAGACTGGACCCTGTGAACTTCAGTGTGGAGCAAGACCTACCCAGGGATCTGGACAAGGAATGGGGAGCTGTCTGCCTTTGAATCCAGGTGACTGTTTGGTGGATTCAGGTAGGAGTTGCTTGCTTTGATTCAAGATGAAAAGACCCCTCCATGGATACTGAGTCATGGTGAAATTGTAGTTTCCTAGGGGTGGAGGATCTGTGTATTTTCTAATGATTGTACTTAGTAATTGATTGATGAATAAGTGACTGATTGAGTTAACTTAGTGTGCCCTTTGAGTGGAAGACTGACTATTGTACTTTGAGATGATTGTTCCTTGTTCAAAACTTTGTGTTGTAACATTGTGAATGCTGATCCTTAATTTATTGTGAATGTTTTGCTCTGATTTGTCATTGAATAATTTGAGTGTTCATTATTCTGTGTAATCAGAAACTTAAAAGCTCTTCACAGGAGCATTCTTCTGGAAAGCTGTTCACACACGTGGTTACAAAGCAGTAGTACTTAGATTGTGGGGTTTTGTTGTTGTTGTTTGTTTGTTTTAACAAATGCTTTATTAACTTCTGGTTTATGTCATTCATTTCCACCAGATTTTCCCCCCATTTTCCCCCATTTTTCCCCTACCAGAATAGCAGTCCCATAAGATATCCCCTCATCCAATCTGCTCTCTCCCATATTTTCTCCCATACCCCTTTCAACTTTACCATTAGGGCAAGGTGAACCTCTGTGCCCCAATGCCTGCACATATTATCTCCCAATTACAGGCAAAATAGTAGTAATAATAGTATTTATATTATTTGAAACATTTAATTTTAAAACTTCGAATTTCAGATCCATTCCCTTCCTCCCCTGTCATCCACTCCCTCTAGGAAGATAAGCAATTCAGTATGTGTTGTACTGAATATAGCTATGCAAAACATTACCATAATAGATATATTGTAAAAGACTGCTTAAATTTCCCACCAGCCCATCCAACCCCCGACCTGGTCCATTCCCAACTTTGATCCTGTCCCTCTTCTATAGTGGGTACTTCCAACCTCCCCTCCTCCCAGAATGCCCTCCCCGCCATCATCCCTCCTCTCATCCCCCTTCCCCCTACAATCCAGCAGGGTGAGATATCTCATTTAGTATGTGTGTCATTCTCTCCCTAAGCCAAATTCAATGAGAATATGGTTTTGCCTTTTTGCCTTCCTGTTCTTCCCCGCCCCTGCAAACATTTCCCTTTGCTTCTTCTACATGAGATACTTTACCCTACCCTGTCTCTCCCCATCTCCTCTTGCCACTTTCCTCTCTCACCTCTTAGCTTCACCCCTTAAGTATCATCCCTTCCCACCAAATTCAACCTGTGTCCTCTATGTATGTATATGTATAAACATATATACACACATTCACATATGTATTCACGTGCCCATATACACTTCTTCAATTATTTTCATAATGAGAAAGGTTTCATCAGTCATAGTTATTGATTTTCCATGTAGGAATGTAAATAATTCAACTTTGATAAGTTCCTTTTGATTTCTTTTCCCTGATTACCTTCTCAATCATCTCTTGCTTCTTGTGTCTGGATGTCAAATTTTCTATTCAATTCTTGTTTTTTCCTCAAGAATGCTTGAAAGTCCTCTATTCCACTGAATGACCATATTTTCCCCTGAAAGAAAATACTCAGTTTTGCTGGGTAGGAGATTCTTGGTTTTAATCCCAGGTGTTTTGCCCTCTGGAATATCATACTCCATGCCCTTTAATCCCTCAGTGTAGAAGCTGCCAGGTCCTATGCTATTCTGATTGTATTTCCACAACATTGAAATTGTTTCTTCCTGGCTTCTTGTAGTATTTTCTCCTTTATCTGGGAATTCTGGAACCTGCCTATAATTCATTTTGGGATCTTTTTCAGGAGGTGATCTGTGGATTCTTTCAACCTCTATTTCCCCCTCCATGTTTAAAACACCAGGGCAATTTTCCTTGAAAATTTCTTGAAGGATGGTTTCTAGGTTCTTTCTTTGATTATGGCTTTCAGGTAGTCCAATAATTTTTAAATTATCTCTCCTGGATCTATTTTCCAGGTCAGTAGTTTTTCCCATGAGATATTTCACATTGCCTTCTAGTCTTTTATTTGATTGGATCTGTTTAACAGCATCTTGATTTCTCATTAAGTCAGTAGCTTCCATTTGCTGCAGTCTAACTCTGAAGGAATGAATCTCCTCAGTTAGCTTTTGAGATTCTTTTACTATCTGGCAAATTTGGCTTTTTAAGGCATTATTCTCCTCATCGCCCTTTTGAGCCTCCTTTGCCATTTGAGTTAGTCTATTTTTTAAGGTATTATTTTCCTCAGGCAGGCTGTTGACTCTCATTTCATACTTTTCCTGCATCCTTCCCATTTCTCTTCCCAATTTTTCCTCCACTTCTCTTATTTGGTTTTTTAAATCCATCTTAAGGTCCTCTATGTCTTGTAAACAGCTCATATTTTCATTTGGGTCTTTTGGTGCAGGATTTTTGACCTCACAGTGCTCATCCTATTTCATGCTTCAATCATCTTTGCCTCCAAAGTAAGAGTCTAATGTTGAATTTTTCTGTTTATTTTGTTTCCTTTGCCTAGGCATGTTGCCACTCAATTACTTGACTTTTGGGCTTGTTGCCACGGTAGGACTCTGCCAACAAACAGAGGAGCTTCAGTCCCAAACATTGGGGTCTTCACAACTTCCTCAGGTATTAGTTGGGTGCCCTCTGTGACACCTCCACATGCTCTGGCAAGCTGGATACCCACCCAAGACCTCCACCCCAGACTGCAATCCAGATCCAGGGAGGTTAAAGCAAGAGTGATTACCCCCCAAGACTGATCGCTGGGTCCCCCTACAGTTCACGGGCCAGGAGCAGAAGCTGCCACTGAAGCTGCAAAATCATGTCTCTGCCATGTCCCCTCAGCCGCTTCTCGCTCCCAGGGAAAGAAGCCTGATGCATTCCCCAAATGCTGGTCCCAAAGTCCATAGGGAACTAACCTCTCATTTTCTTTCTTTTTTTTTTTTAAAGCAATTGGGGTTAAGTAACTTGCTCAAGGTTACACAGCTAGTCATTATTTATGCGTGGGTGCTCATTTTCTGAGGCCGGATCTGATCTCGGGTCATCCAAACTCCGAGGCCGGCGCTCTTACTCACTCTGCCACCTAGCCGCCCCTTTAGGGCAATTGGGGTTAAGTAACTTGCCCAAGGTCACATGACTAAGTTTTTTTGTTTGTGTGGGTTAAGTGTCGGAGGCCGGCTCTGAACTCAGGTCCTTCTGATTCCAGGGCCGGCGCTCTATTCACTGCTCCACCTAGCCGCCCCTAACCTCTCATTTTCACCTAGGCATAGCTGTGTTGATAATTCTGGAAATGCCAGAGTTGCTGGTGTTCTGGGTTCCCTCCAGGCAGCTGCTTACTGGGTCACCCTGGGGATAAAGCCATGGCTCAAGCAGGCCTGGGCGCGGCTCCCAGAGTGATGGGCTGGCTGCTCCCTGAAGGGCTGCTGCACTGTCCTCGGGGAGAGGTTAGCTTCTCTGTGTTGTTCTATGGGTGCTGGAGCTCCAGAAGTTATTCAGAGTCCCCTTTTACATGATTTTGAAGTGGTGTGGTGGAGAGCACCTTGGAAGTGCTGTTTCCACCCCGCCATGTTGTCTCTGCCCCCCTTAGATTGTGTTTTAAAGGAAGTATTGGATTTTTATCAGGCAAAAATGGGAGGGGATTATATTCCAAATATAGGATTCATGCTTGCAAAGGCACAGAGGTGGGAGATAGGGTTTTTTTAAACAAGAAAATTCTAAGGAGTGTATTGACTGGAACAAAAGTGGGAATAATAAGACATAAAATTGTAAGGACAAGTGTTTACCATTTTGTAAAGGTTTATAAATGTTGACCTAAGAATTATGCATTTAGCCTATTAAGCAATAAGAATCACAGAAGATTCCCAGCAGGTACGTGGCATGCTTAGATGTATGTCTTAGGAATATCAATGTGGCAACTCCATGAGAGATGGATTGAACATAGGGAAAAATATTAGAAGACTACAGTGTTACTTCAGATAAGAGGTGATGAGGACCTAAATTATGGCAGAGACTAAGCAAAAGGAAGACAAAAGGAATCATATAGAAGAAGAATTTGCAAGATATGACAAGTGATTCGTTGTAGATGGTGGGGTGAGAGAGAAGAATCAAAGATCATTCTTTTTTTTCAATTTCTGCAGATTGAATTCAATTCACTTCTATTTTCAGCTTATTTTTTCTAGTTTCCTAATATATGTTACCTGTCAAAACCATTTTTCTGCTTCTCCTTGTAACTATCTTGAGGTACTACTTATTTAAATTTGGAAAGTATTCAAATGTGATGCTACTTTAGTAGTTGGAGAAGATTCCACAAATTATTCAATCATTAATAATTTACATGGTCCTTTCTACATATTGCTCCTAGATGCCTTGGGAAATGCAGGGCATATAAGATCCCTTCCTAGCCTTTGAAAATCTTAAGATCTCATTGAGGAGACCAAACATAAACATATGAAAGGTGTGTAATACTACAAAACATTATGTGAGTAGCAGAAAAAGCATTGAACTTAGATTGAGAAAAGACCTGGATACAAATACTGCTTTAGAAACTTACTAGATACATTATACACATAAGCAAGTCATTTAAGTTTCCATCCATCAGTTTCCTCACCTATAAAATGGGCATAATAATACCTATGTTACAAATTCCATAAGGTTTTTGTGATGCTCAGATAAGATAATATTTAAAAATAATAGAGACATATAAACTTTTATAATAAAAAAAAAATTACTACAACTACAATTACTACTACTACTACTACTACTACTACTACTACTACTACTACTACTACTACTAAAGCAGTATTCAAACTCAGGTCTTCCTAACTCTAAGTAGGATTATATACCCATATGACTATAGCTTCCATTCTATGATGTCTCACTATATGGTATCCTGGAATATCTCTCTGCCATGCTATCCCATTGTCCCATTTGTGAGTTTCATCTGGGCCCTCCATTGTGGGAACTGGTTATGTTGGATGGTGGTAATTATGATAGGTATTGTTTAGATGGTAGAATTTTAGCTGAGTCTAAATTGGATTTAAATAATGGAGGTGGCTGTTGTACCCTGATAAAGCAAGACAGAAGATCCTCAAGATTAAATTTAAAAAGTGGATTTTATTACCACCTAACTGTTGGGGTGCATGGTCACCCAAATCAGACAGTGCTTTTACATAGACATTGTGCAGCTTTTATAGAGGTTCCATAGCCAGGTTACATAAACTGAAATTACAGTGATGTAAGCTGAAACTACAGTGATTGGTCAGTGTACATTTGAATTTTCCTCCAAAGTGAACTGAAACTACAATCAGTGCTTGCTCTGTATACATTCAATCCCTAGGCTGGAACTCCAACCCACAGATCAATCTGGGGATAGGAAGGAGTCTGGGTTGTGCTTGTTTACAAAACAATTAGAGGAGGGGAAGGTGGAGTTCTGTTTTACAAATCAATGAAGGGAAGAAAAGGTTGAGTTGCCTGCTTTACCAATCAGTGAAGGAAAGGGAAGGTTGAGTTGTCTTCTTTACAGATCGATGAAGGGAAAGGCAAAGTGGAGTTGTGTCCAACTGTGGGGAGGAATTGGATTCTAGATATGAGTCAGCCTCAGCCCAGGCCTGGGGATAAGAGATAGAATGTTAAATGTGGGACACAGCAGTTAGGTTAATTTGACTGGAATATACATCACATAAAGGAGAGTGAGATATAATAATTCTATCAAGGTAGGGTGGTTTTAGATAATGAAAGAATTTAAATTGTAAATGAAGAAATTTTCATTCTATCCTAGAGGAGTCAAGGAAAATTTTGGATAAGAGAAGCAACTAGTACAAGCAATAAAATATAGGATTATATTGTATGTTTTTATAAATATGAATTTTGCAGCTGTGTGGAGGATGGGTTAGAAAGAGTAGTGATTAGATTGTAGGATAATGATTAGGAAGATATTATTGTCTAGGTGAGAGATAATAAGCTTTTATGACCTCATCATCTCTTATCTGGATTATGTCATTCTTTGAAGGAAATCATTCATTATAAACTGGTGGTGATAGCTGCCTATATCACCACCAGGACAAAAATACACATTTCTCAACAAATTATTTAGAGTTGCCATAATATGGCTGTAACTTAACTTTGAAAATTTATTTCATATTATTACATATGTACTCTACCAATCTTAGCTGGATGGTAAGTGGTCTCTGGGCCTTAACTTGGCAATTTTCTTTCCCTGGAAGATTTTCCTTTTTCACCCTCCCACTAAGAATCCTTACTTTCCTTCAATGATTACTTTATGTGTCTTCCTCTCTGTGAAGTGGTCTTTGTGTTCCTCTTGCTAATGTTCTTTCTCAAGTTTGTTAATCCACATATGCAATAAAATATTAACCTTCCCCCCCTCTCTTTTTCTCTTTCTTTCACCCTCTCCTACCCTCCCACTCTCTCTCCCTCTGTCTTTGTGGTGGCAGGAATTGCTTTTCAATTTGGTTTTTGTATGCCCAAATCATAACACAAAGTCTTATACTTTTTATTAAACAAATTATGGAGATTGATTTTTTTAAAAGTTTTCCTTGAACCATTTCTGAACCTTTGGTGAAATCTTTAAATATGACAAAAGAAATACTATTTAAAATATTGTTCATTTTAATAGCAAGATTCTTATTTAGTTTTATAAATGCAAATGATTCTATATTCTCTGAAATGACTGTCCCTCAGAGGTCAATGAAGGGTGTGAATAAGCACATAAGGGAATATTTCTATATCTAACTAATTATACGTACAAATATATAAAAAGCTCAACATACATGTGCTTATATGCATGTGTGTATACTTATGTGTTTATGTATTATTTGTATGTGTTTATATAATATTAATACGCTTATGCATATTATATAATATATGTATATGCTATCAGTGTAAGCTCATTGTAAGTTGAGATGATTTCATTGTTTATTTAGTAACTTATTTAATGCCTAAGTATATTTAGTACCTTAAATAGTGCCTGAAACACAATAGGAACTTATTATTTATCAACTGATTAAAGAATAAAAATGAAGGAAATCATTAAAAAAAAGGAATAATTGAAAAAGGAAATGGTTTGGTCACATGGAAAAAGTGACAGAAGAAAGAGTGAAACCCCATCCTAAGTTCCATTGGTATCCTCACCATGTCAAGAAAAAGCAAGCATTTTGGGTCGACTCTCTGTAGTGATCTTTGGAAGGACATGGATGAGAATCTCACAGGATGAAAACTCATTGAGACAATATGTGTAGTTGGAAGGAACATCCATATTGATAAAATCACAGATGCATTTCAGTATTTGACTATTTGAAAAATAATAGTTTGCTGTGTATATATGACTCTGTTTTAGAGAGAAAAATGCTAGGGATATTGGAAAAGGGACTGACCTGTGAGTTGCTTGTTATAGTGAATCCCCAGTGAGGAACTTTCTTTGCAACTTATAGCCTTAGAGAATTGTCAAGGGCATCGAGAGTTTGAATGACTGATCCTGATTCACAAAGTCAGTATGTGTCAATGAAAAGATCCAGATCATCCTTGTAATGTGATCATATTTTCCTTTTTTTTTTTTACCACATTGCCTCTTAATATAAAATGATTCATATGAAATTTTACATAAAATGTGTGTGTGTGTGTGTGTGTGTGTTGTGGGGGCGGGGGGTTCTCACCTGTAGCTCCAAGAATCTGTAGCATGAGCAGTAGCCATATCCTGGTAATACAATCTCAGCAGATAGGCTAAACCAGGTTGAAGGTAACTGATGGTTACCTTCAACAAGGTGAAGTGATCAAATGCATTGGTGAGTGAGGGGGATGTCTACACAAAATATGTGAACACTTCCTATACCCACCCCCAACCCCCAGGGAAATGGGCACATAGGAACAACTTGATCTAGTGACCATGAAGGGAGCTGAAGCAGGCACTCTAGAGCACTTAGAGCTTGGTCAGACATCAAAGATGCAAATGCATCCACTGCATCCAGGGCCATTGCCAGTCATCTTGACATTCGCCTCACCACTGGAATATCTTTGATGACTCTAGAAGAGAGTGAAGCTGACAACTTTGTGCAACTCTGTCTTACTTAAATTTGTTTCACACATATGTCAAGATTTCACCCTGTGATATCATCATATCATCATTCCTCTTCAAACATGGACAAGCAACAATATGTTCCAAATAGACACATATGCTCTGATGATGCTCCATACACACACACACACACACACACACACACACACACATACATGGATGCATGTATACATATGCTCAGATGGCATCCCATATTTGTATGTGTACGTGTGTGTGCATATGAAGACAGTAGGCAAGGAAATCATAAATGGATACTAGTTTTTGAAACTAGTTATGAAAGTGTTAGCAATATCCATTAACAGCAAATGTTTACTTTGCTTTGAAGATGGAAACACATATTGGCATTTGAAAACCTTTACCAGTGAAATAAGCACTTGTCTTTGAAATCTGTATTTGGGTCATTAGGATGCTGCCAAACAAAACACTTGTTTGCAGAACATGTTTTATCTGGAAAATTGCTCTCCTCTGTAGATATTCCCTAAGACACAGTTTTAAAATGAATGGTAATCATGGTTACTTTGATCATCATCCAAGAGCATTCTTTCTGCTTAGTCTAGTACAGATTGAACTGAATGGGAACCTTGGAAGCCTGGACTTGAATTCCACTTCTAACACTCACTCATGCTATGAATTTGAACTTCTCTTTGAATGTCTGATTCCTTACCTATTGAATGTGTTTTTTCTTTTTAGAGGCCACTTTATAGTAGCAACTTAAATGTGGTTTTGTGACATCTGTACTTACCATGAGGCCTATGCTTATCACCTCAATATTCAGTGTCTTCCTTCACAAATTACATCTATTTTACCTGATTTTGTATATGTCTGTGTCTATATATGCACACATTTTCTCTTCTGTTTGAATGTCATATCCTTGAGATCAAGGACTGTTTTTAACTTTTCTTGTTTGATACCACCAGAACCTATCACAATACCTAGGAAATGGCTGTGGTTTAATCATTTAAATCATGTCAGACTCTTTGTGACCCCATTTGGAATTTTCTTGGTAGATACTGAAGTGGTTTGCCATTTCCTCCTCTAGCTATTTTTTTTTGTTGTTTTTTAGAGGGAAATTGGGGTTAAGTGACTTGCCCAAGGTCACATGGCTAGTTTTTGTGTTTAGTGTCTAACATTGGATTTGAACACAGGTCCTCCTGTCTCCAGGGCCAGTGCTCTATCACTGTGCCACCTAGCTGCCCCCTCTAGCTCATTTTAAAGATGATGAGACAGAGTTAAGTGACTTGTCCAAGGTCACATAGCTAGTAAATGTCCAGGGCCAGATATGAACTCAGAAAGATGAGTCTTCCTTACTCCAGGCCTGCCTCTCTATCCACCAAGCTGCCCTAAGAAATATTGGTTGAATGACTGATTCACTGATTGATACCTCCTTGATTCACTGATTGATACCTTGCTGATACTTATACCAAAGCATAGCTCCATTAGTCTCTGTTCATCCTGGAACCTTTAGGACCTTGTTTTGGGAAAGAGGAGACTGGCACAGATAGTGCATATAGAAGGTGATGTTAGATACAGAACCATCTTGTGGTATATTAAAAGAGAGAAAAAAGAAATTTGCTGTTGGGAGACTGGTTAAGTCAAGTCAAGTGAACATGTTTTTATTAAAATTTCTGTTTCAAGTGCCATACTAAGTGCTAGAGATATAAAGAAAGGCAAAAATAGTCCCTACTCCTCTAATGGGGTAGATGGCAATATAACACAAACAATTCATACAAATAAAATATACAAAAAAGATTTAGACCAGAAAAATTGAAAATAATCTCAGTGGAAATTTACTAAAATTAAGGAGGATTGGGGAAGACTTCTTGAAGAAAGGGTGAATTTATCCAAGACTTAAGCCAGTAAGGTTAGGTGAGGAGGGAGGGAATTACAAGTTTTGGGAGCAACCAATGAAAATACAGTCCGGTTTTGGATTGTCTAGCAGGGAGGGCATTATTTTGTATCATCAAGTAAGTAGAGGGGAACAAGGTAGAAGGAAACTAGGAAAGTAGGATAGATTATGAAGGATTTTAAAGACCAAACAGCATTTTATATTTACTTTTGGAGGCAATACGGAGTCAGTGGAATTTAATGAATATGGAAGTGGCATGGTTAGTCCCGACTTTTCTAGATGAGAGGAGGATGGGCTGTATACTCCACATTTATGCTGGTCTCTCTGTCACTGCCCAATTTTGTTGTAATAAGTCCTTTCTAAGAGTACTCATTATAAATTTTCTGAGTTCCTCCCACCCAATTATATGAGATTATAGGGTATGGGTTTTGTTGTCTGAATGAGAGAGAAATTCCCAAAGAGGAACAGGGCAAAACCCTATTATGACAGGATGAGACTTTCATTTCCCCCAGCTTTTTGGCCTGGATTTGACTCCACAATGTTCCATGAGCTTTCCCCAGGATAAGCCCTTCACTTGAAGTCTCATCATCATTGCCTCAGTTTCCTCAGTTTCTTCTCTACTGTAACTGGAAGGTTAGAAGGCAAAGCAAAAAATGAACTCCAAAACACTCCCTTTGTAGTAGGCTCTCCAACTACAATCTTGATGTTTCTCTTTTTTCCTCAAAATCACTCTGTCAAGGAAACCTTCCTTTTGTAGACTGTTTTCCTGACACCAGCCACCCTCTCGTGCTTCTGTCTTTCAGCTTCCTTTTGTCTATATATTTATAATGGTAAGGGAATTTGAAGATCTTCCCTGCCTCTTAATAGGCATAGGGAATTTGAAAATATTCTCTGTCCCTTAATGGGCCTCACTTGGAGCCCAACAAGAGAAGCTTGCCTAAGAGAGGCTTGTTCTTCAAGAAGAATGACACCTTTTGTTACTTTGTAATTAGGAAGTGGGTGACAAAGGTTGTGAAGGCTATATATACTCCTTAAGGTGAGATTTTACTGTGAGGCTCATTTATGGGAAGAGCTATGTGATTTAGCCAGATGAGACTCTGGGCAGCTGTTGAGCCTGGGACTTTGAAAACCCAGATGTTGGTTCTTCTCTCTTTGGTAAGAATATATGCAATGTAATGGTCAGACAGCTAGAAGTCCTGTCTTGGTCTTTTAAATTATGTTATTTTCTCTGTATTTTTTGACTGCTTGTAATTTCTGTTTGTATTTTCTGAAGTTCAGGGTGCTGACTTTTTCCCCTGAATTAAGTGAATGATATATATTTGATTAAATTAAGATTGACAGGTGAAAGAACCCGTACTAGCAGCCATCCTGGGTATAATAGGGTGCTTGCTGATACAATATTATCTCCCCTAATTAGAATAGTAATTTCCTTGAGGTCAGGTACTGTCTTTTTCTGATTTGTAACCCCAGTCCTTAGCACAGTATGTGGCATATAGTAGTCACTTAATCCATGTTTACTAACTATTAACTATTTAGATTTGGATCTTGTCAACCCCTCAAAGCATCATTGTGAGATGCTCAGATGATTCAAGTCCAAAATAAAAGGGAATTTTTTTTAATAGTGACAAAAAGGTATTTTAAATATTCAGGGCAAGTCTAATGAATATTAGCATTTATTTGCATCTTTTATTTTTTAGAGGAATTTTATGGTTTCCTTTGAATCTTTTAATTTTCTGTAATCAAAATAAAAACTGCTTAAAATATCAAATTGATTGGTTTATTGAGCCATTTTGATAATGGCGTCTTTTTATCCATACTTAGGGAGACCTAGAAGTTAACTATATTTAATCTTTATTTAGAACTTTGCTAAGAATTTCCAAAGGTCAAAGTTTGAAAGATGTTTAACTCTTGAATTGAGGATCTATTCCTCCCATGTTTTAGTTGGAAGACCAAAGGGGGAAGAATTAAGGTAATTCTTAAGAGGGTATTCTTTTTGTTATGATGAAAGAAGCTAACATTTTGACTTTTACCATTCTATCTAATCTAACTGCTTGCTTGCTCAAGTATGACCTTGAGTGAGCATTTGACTTAACTTTCAGGATCTAGAAGGGAATGGAGAATGGCTGGTAGTTAGAAGTGACAAGACACCTATGGGAGACTAACTATAGCTAAAAGAGTTCAGCATGGAAGATAGGAGTCAGAGTGCTAGGTGATGATTAAACATACGTTCCATATAAACATATTGAATGTCCTGACTAACAATTCTCTCTCTCTCTCTCTCTCTCTCTCTCTCTCTCTCTCTCTCTCTCTCTCTCTCTCTCTCTCCCCGTCTGTCTCTCTCTGAGAGACACAAAGACAGAGAAATACAGAGACAGATAGAATGAGAGCAAGAAAGAGAGACAAAATCAGAGGTAGAAATAGAGAGGAACTGTGTGTGTGTGCGCGTATATATATATATATATATATATACTCTTAGAGTACAAATTATTACTGCTACTTTTGCTATTATTGTTTAACTATTACTACTGTAACCCTGTTCCAAAACCCATTGGTCAGGGCTTCTCTCCTCATTTGTGGAGATGAATAGGATGAATAGTTTGCTCTGCATGATGGGTGGAGGAAGATTTGGTGAGAGTGAAAATTGCACTCTTTTCATTCTTCTTCCAGCTTCCAAAGGAGAGGTGGACAACTGTACTTCAGGTTCCTGTAGAGAAGGACTCAGAGAAGACATGAGTGGAACTGGCAATCTCCATCTTATCCCTATGTCCATCTTGATATACTAGACTTGCGGGAACTCCCCCATGGGTGATATCTTGAACTATATTGCTTTTGATTGAGCTGAGATATCCCTTTCCATGGGAGATATTTTTTTTTACCCTGTATTCTCTGGTATATTTTCTCCTATGTTTAATTTCTTTGATTTGTTTTGCTATTTATTTGTGTAAATTAGATTTCTTTGATAATTGCTATATGCATGTTCATTATGGAAGGAGTATTTGATGAGAAAGGACTTAAGTCTTGAATATAAAGTTGGGGTCCTGCTTCCCTCCAATAATGAAACAATCAAAAATTAGCTTGTCCAATCACATCTCCTAGACTAATAATATTTAATGGAGCAGATAAATATAATTCTACCCAGATACCCTCTCTCTTAAGAGAACAGAATTATGGCCTCTGGCTCCAAACAAATTAAAGTCTCCCTTGGAGAAGGGTGGGGGAAGAAGAAGAAGCTTAGAGATATTTAATCTGCTTCCCTTTGAGTCACAAAGTAACACCTCCATGTCACATGTTAAAGATGGTCCTTGGGGCATCTAGGTGGCACAGTGAGTAAGAGTGCTGGCCTTGGAGTTGGGACAACCCGGGATCAAATCTGGCCTCAGAAAATGAGCACCCACACATAAATAATGACTGGCCATATAACCTTGAGCAAATTACTTAACTCCGATTGCTTAAAAAAAAAAGATGGGGGCGGAGCCAAGATGGCAGAGTAGAAACAGCTCATCCAAGCCACTCTGCCCCCACATTCCCCCCAAACGATGTAAAAGGGGACTCTGAACAACTTCTGGAGCCCCAGCACCCACAGAACGACACAGAGAAGCTAAACTCCTGCTGAGGACAGCCCAGCAGCCCTGCAGGAAGGACCAGCGCAGTGGTCTGGGACCTGGCAGTGTGCAGCGCGCAGAGCGCAGGAGCCGAGCCCAGCCCCGGTCCACATGAGCTGAGGTTTTAGCCCCAGGGCGGCAGGGCCAGCAGCCAGCTGGAGGAACCCCAGAACACCAGGAGCTGTGGCGACTCCAGAATTATCAACTTAGACTTGCCTGGGACAAAGTAAGAGGTTAGTGCCCTATGGACTTTGGGACTGGTATTAGGGAATGCGTCAGCTCCCTCCCCTGGGGGCTAGAAGCTGCTGAGGACAAACGGCATTTTGTAGTTTTCAGAGGCAGCTCCCGCTCCCAGCCTGCAAATTTGTAGGGAGATCCAGCGATCAGTCTTGGGGGGTAATCACTCTTGCTTTAACCTCCCTGGATCTGGATTGTGATCTAGGGTGGAAGTCGTGGGTGGGTTTACAGCTTGCCAGAAATGGAAGTTGCCCCCCACAAGTTCGGGACGAAAATTCCTCTATCTGGCCTTAACGCCATAGTGTGGCAACAAGCCCAAAAGTCAAGTAATTAAGTGGCAACATGCCAAGGCAAAAGAAACAGAAAAATGCAACCCTAGACTCCTATTTGGGGGCATAGAGCAGGAAAAGGTCTGTGAGGTCAGAAGTCCTGCTCCAAAAGCCCCAGGGGAAGCCATGAGCGGGTTGCAGGCCATAGAGGACCTTAAGAAGGACTTTAAAAATCAAATAAGAGAAGTGGAGGAAAAATTGGTAAGAGAAATGAGAAGGATGCAGGAAAAGTATGAAATGAGGGTCAACAGCCTGACTGAGGAAAACAACACCATAAAAAATAGACTAACTCAGATGGCAAAGGAGGCCCAAAAGGGCAATGAGGAGAAGAATGCCTTAAAAAGTCGAATTTGCCAGATGGAAAAAGAATCTCAGAAGTTCACTGAGCAGATTCATTCCTTCAGAGTTAGACTGGAGCAAATGGAAGCTAATGACTTTATGAGAAATCAAGATGCTGTTAAGCAGATCCAAACAAATGAAAGAGTAGAAGGCAATCTGAAATATCTCATGGGAAAAACCACTGACCTGGAAAATAGATCCAGGAGAGATAATTTAAAAATTATTGGATTACCTGAAAGCCATGATCAAAGAAAGAACCTAGAAATCACCCTTCAAGAAATTCTCAAGGAAAATTGCCCTGATGTTTTAGATTCAGAGGGCAAAATGGAGGTTGAAAGAATCCACTGATCACCTCCTGAAAAAGATCCCAAAAAGAAAACTCCCAGGAATATTATAGCCAGGTTCCAGAATCCCCAGATCAAGGAGAAAATACTTCAAGCAGCCAGGAAGAAACAATTTCAATATTGTGGAAACACAATCCAAATAGCCCAGGACCTGGCGGCTTCTACACTGAGGGATCGAATGGCATGGAATATGATATTCCAGAGGGCAAAAGAACTGGGAATTAACCCACGGGTCACATACCCAGCAAAACTGAGTATTTTGTTTCAGGGGAAAATATGGTCATTCAGTGGAATAGAGGACTTTCAAGCATTCTTGAGGAAAAAACCAGAGTTGAATAGAAAATTTGACATCCAGACACAAGAAGGAAGAGATGCCTAAGAAGGTAATCAGGGAAAAGAAATCAAAAGGAACTTATCAAAGTTGAACTATTTACATTCCTATATGGAAAAGCAATAACAGTGACTGATGATATCTTTCTCACTATGAAAATAATGGAAGAAGGGGGTGTGGTCATATGAATACATATGTGAATGTGTGTATATGGTTACAGTTATATATGGATAGAGGGCATAGATTGAATTTGTTGGGAAGGGAGAATACTCAAGGGATGAAATTATGAGGTGAGAGAGGAAAGTGGCAAGAGGAGATGGGGAGAGACAGGGTAGTGTAAACTATCCTATGCAGAAGAAGCAAGGGGAAGTGGTTGCAAAAGAGGGGGAGAATAAGGAAGGCTAAAAAGGCAAAACCACATTCAAACTGAATTTGGTTCAGGGAGAAAATGACATACATAGTAAATGGATATCTCAACCTGCAGCAGGATAGGGGGAAGGGGGATGGGAGGAGGGATGATGGATGGGAGGGCATCCTTGGGGTGAGGGGAGGTTGGAAGTACCCACTATAAAAGCGGGACAGGATCATGTAGGGAATGGACCAGGTGGGGGGTGGGATGAGTGGGAGGGAATTATAAACAGCCTTGTACAATATATCTACTATGATAATGTTTTGCATAGCTAGACATGTACAACATATACTGAATTACTTATCTCCCAAGAGGGAATGGGTGACAAGGGAGGAAGGAAATGGATCTGAAATTTGAGGTCGTAACATTAAATGTTTCAAGTGTATATAAATACTATTATTAACACTCTTTTGCTTGTAATAGGGAGATAAGATGTGCAGGCATTGGGATGCAAAGACTCACCTTCCTCTAATGGAAAAATCGATGGGGGTATGGGAGAAGGTATGGGAGAGAGCAGATTGGAGGAAGCAATATCTTGTGGGATTACTGTTCTGGGAGGTTGGGTAGGGGAATAATGGGGGGAAAATGATTGTAACTCAAAATCTGGCTGAAATGAATGATGTAAACAGAAGTTAATAAATCATTTGTTTAAAAAA
>WOXC01007070.1:0-44381 GCA_011680675.1 Gymnobelideus leadbeateri
TTCACATATGTATTCATATGACCACACACCCTTCTTCCATTATTTTCATAGTGAGAAAGATATCATCAGTCACAGTTATTGCTTTTCCATATAGGAATGTAAATAGTTCAACTTTGATAAGTTCCTTTTGATTTCTTTTCCCTGATTACCTTCTCAGGCATCTCTTGCTTCTTGTGTCTGGATGTCAAATTTTCTATTCAATTCTGGTTTTTTCCTCAAGAATGCTTGAAAGTCCTCTATTCCACTGAATGACCATATTTTCCCCTGAAACAAAATACTCAGTTTTGCTGGGTAGGTGACCCTTGGGTTCATTCCAGTTCTTTTGCCCTCTGGAATATCATATTCCATGCCCTTCGATCCCTCAGTGTAGAAGCTGCCAGGTCCTGGGCTATTCTGATTGTGTTTCCACAATATTGAAATTGTTTCTTCCTGGCCTTGTAGTATTTTCTCCTGATCTGGGGATTCTGGAACCTGGCTATAATATTCCTGGGAGTTTTCTTTTTGGGATCTTTTTCAGGAGGTGATCTGTGGATTCTTTCAACCTCTATTTTGCCCTCTGGATCTAAAACATCAGGGCAGTTTTCCTTGAGAATTTCTTGAAGGGTGATTTCTAGGTTCTTTCTTTGATCATGGCTTTCAGGTAGTCCAATAATTTTTAAATTGTCTCTCCTGGATCTATTTTCCAGGTCAGTGGTTTCCCATGAGATATTTACATTGCCTTCTAATCTTTCGTTTGTTTGGATCTGCTTAACAGCATCTTGATTTCTCATAAAGTCATTAGCTTCCATTTGCTCCAGTCTAACTTTGAAGGAATGAATCTCCTCAGTGAACTTTTGAGATTCTTTTTCCATCTGGCAAATTCGACTTTTTAAGGCATTCTTCTATCCTCCCTTTTGCCTCATTTGCCATTTGAGTTAGTCTATTTTTTAAGGTGTTGTTTTTCCTCAGTCAGGCTGTTGACCCTCATTTCATACTTTTCCTGCATCCTTCTCATTTCTCTTTCTAATTTTTCCTCCACTTTTCTTATTTGATTTTTAAAGTCCTTCTTAAGGTCCTCTATGGCCTGCAACCCGCTCATGTTTTCCCCTGGGGCTTTTGGAGCAGTACTTCTGACCTCACAGTCCTTTTCCCGCTCTATGCCCCCAAAATAGGAGTCTAGGGTTGCATTTTTCTGTTTCCTTTGCCTTGGCATGTTGCCACTTAATTGCTTGACTTTGGGGCTTGTTTGCCACACTATGGCTTTAAGGCCAGCTAGAGGAATTTTCGTCCCGAACGTGTGGGGGCAACTTCCGTTTCTGGTAAGCTGTAAACCCACCCACAACTTCCACCCTAGATCACAATCCAGATCCAGGGAGGTTAAAGCAAGAGCGATTACCCCCCAAGACTGATCGCTGGATCTCCCCACGATTTGTAGGCTGGGAGCCGGAAATGCCTATGAAAACTACAAAATGGCGTGTCTCCTCAGCTGCTTCTAGCCCCCAGGGGAGGGAGCTGATGCATTCCCCAAATACAGGTCCCAAAGTCCATAGGACACTAACCTCTTACTTTGTCCTAGGCAAGTCTGTGTTGATAATTCTGGAGTCTCCTGGTGTTCTGGGGTTCCTCCAGCCCGCTGCTGGCCTTGCCGCCCTGGGGCTAAAACCTCGGCTCATGTGGACCTAGGCTAGGCTGGGCTCTGCTCCTGCGCTCTGCGCGCTGCCGGCTCCCAGACCGCTGCGCTGGTCCTTCCTGCAGCGCTCCTGGGCTGTCCTCAGCCGGAGGTTAGCTTTTCTGTGTCGTTCTGTGGGTGCTGGGGCTCCAGAAGTTGTTCAGAGTCCTTTTTTACATAGTTTGTGGAGAATCTGGGGGCAGAGAGGCTTGGATGAGCTGTTTCTACTCCGCCATATTGGCTCCGCCCCTGGTGGAGGGAAATTTGCTGAGGGGTGCAGCTGAGCCCCATATTTTGATTTTATAATAGTCAATGCTAAGAATGCCACTTTCCATAAATATGTAGTACAAAATGGCAGAAGTGTATTTAGGGCCATTTCAGAAATTGGAAATTCTATCCTAACACCAAGCCAGAATTCATTTAGCAATTTTAGGAAACTCAAGTTTTAAAAAGTGTGACACCGGATAACTAGGCAAATTATTGTTGAACTTTTAATGGCAAATGACTGACTTCTTTTAGTACAATTTATGAACTCAACTTTTTTAGAGTCAAAATTTGAGGGGAAGCATTTCTGAAACTGTGTCTCTGGGCACTTCAGATGAAGGATTAGCGCTTATAGTTAATTATTTGGGAAGGTTATTTTCAATTATAAAATTATCTGAAATTGTAGACATTTATAAAGAGCCATTTTCACCCTACTCTTCCATATGTTAATTTTAGTAAAACTTTCAATTTTATCTTTTTAACATATATGTGTTACAATTTTTTCTTGAAGTGACATATTTAAACCATTGAATTTTTTTAAAATATCTGACAAATAAGAGTTTTGAAAGTCATGATTGTGAAAAAAAATTAACAAAATCAGATTTCTGCTCAGTCAAAACTATAACAACTTCACCTTTCAATTTCAATAATCTGTTTAAACTTCACCCCCTTGAGAGCCACATTACCTCTGCACATAGTAATAAGTTTTTATAATTGGAGTTCATGTCTTCCCAAAGGTTTGAAAACAAATGACTATTAAGGGCATGGCTTTTAATGAACTTAATGATTTTGATAGAATCATGAGGCAGAACATCTAACACTTGTGATACTTTTTTTGACTACAAGTGCCTCCCAATGGATCATGGAGTGATTAAAAGTGATATATTCATTGCCATTAGCTTTAACTTTTGCTGCAATACCAACATTCTCACCAATAATTGCCCCAGCATCATATGCACAAATTCTAATGAATTTTCCCCACTGTTAACATTCATTTGTGGGAAAAAAAATCATTGAATTGAGATACAAATATGTAGATGTTGATGTAGATATAGATATAGATAAAAATCTTCCCCTCATGTGTACCCTTCCAAGAGGTGGCAATACAATAATTTTTCATGTATGTTTCTTTTATAAATGCATCTTATATAAAGAAACAACTGTGCCATTTAAAAAATATCACTTGTTTCATCTAACTGAATTGCAAAATTTAGGCTGCCATTAAACTATAATGGGTTATTATTAATTTCAGAAATTCTTTTGGAAGCAGTATAATTTGATAAAGAAATTTTATGAATTTCATCCCCATACTTTTTCCCATAAGCTATTTCTGACATTTTAATAGCAGCAGGTAACATAAGGTCATTTCCTATCATATAGGACTTCTTAGTTTTTGCAATTAAATAAGTTTTTTAAGATAGAAGTAAATACTTTTCATTGATAGTAAGAAGTTTTTTCAACCGTTGTTTTTCTTTCTTTGAAAATGTCAAAAGCTTTTTGAAATATTTCTTCGGTCTATTGCTTGATATTAAGATGTTATTTTAAACTGGTTGGTTTTATGCTCTCCACAGCCAAAACTTCATTACAAATTAGGCAAAAAGCTTTTTCAACACCATCATCATTATTAGAAGTAAATTCATGTTGCCAAAATGATTTGACATATTTTCTTTTTCTTGTCAATTTATGTGTACCCATCAACAAATACTCTCCCACATTGTCATCAGTATTTTTACCTCTTCTTTCTAAATTTAGCCACTTATCCATAATAAAAAATTATTTTTCCTAAAATATAAACAAATATCAATAGTAATTTGTCAAACAAATACTAGCTTTAGTGTATTGAATTACATTTATGCTTAATTTCAAATGCTGCAGAGGATGTGGACAAATTGGAACACTAATACATTGCTGGTGGAGTTGTGAACTTATCCAACTATTCTGGAGAGCAATCTGGAATTATGCCCAAAGGACTATAAATAATTTCTTTTTTTTTTTTTTTAACTTTTAAAAAAAATGTTTATTTTTAGTTTTCAACATTCATTTTCATAAGCTTTTGAGTTTTCAATTTTCTTCCCTTCCTTTCCCTCCTCCCTCCCAAAGATGGCATGCAATCTGATACAGGCTCTACATATACATTCATATTGAACCACCCTTGAAACTCTTTTTTTTGTTTGTTTGTTTGTTTTGTTCTTATTTTATTTTTTTTATTAATAATAGTATTTATATATATATTTGAAACATTTAATGTTACGACCTTGAATTTCAGATCCATTTCCTTCCTCCCTTGTCACCCATTCCTTCTTGGGATATAAGTAATTCAGTATATGTTGTACATGTCTAGCTATGCAAAACATTATCATAGTAGATATATTGTACAAGGCTGCTTATAATTCCCTCCCACTCATCCCACCCCCCACCTGGTCCATTCCCTACATGATCCTGTCCCTCTTCTATAATGGGTACTTCCAACCTCCCCTCACCCCAAGGATGCCCTCCCATCCATCATCCCTCCTCTCATCCCCCTTCCCCTATCCTGCTGCAGGTTGAGATATCCCATTTAGTATGTATGTCATTTTCTCCCTGAACCAAATTCAATGTGAATGTGGTTTTGCCTTTTAGCCTTCCTTATTCTCCCCCTCCTTTGCAACCACTTCCCCTTGCTTCTTCTACATGGGATAGTTTACCCTACCCTGTCTCTCCCCATCTCCTCTTGCCACTTTCCTCTCACCTCATAATTTCATCCCTTGAGTATTCTCCCTTCCCAACAAATTCAACTTATGCCCTCTATCCATATATAACTGTAACCTTATACACACACATTCACATATGTATTCATATGACCACACCCCTTCTTCCATTATTTTCATAGTGAGAAAGATATCATCAGTCACAGTTATTGCTTTTCCATATAGGAATGTAAATAGTTCGACTTTGATAAGTTCCTTTTGATTTCTTTTCCCTGATTGCCTTCTCAGGCATCTCTTCCTTCTTGTGTCTGGATGTCAAATTTTCTATTCAATTCTGGTTTTTTCCTCAAGAATGCTTGAAAGTCCTCTATTCCACTGAATGACCATATTTTCCCCTGAAACAAAATACTCAGCTTTGCTGGGTAGGTGACCCTTGGGTTCATTCCCAGTTCTTTTGCCCTCTGGAATATCATATTCCATGCCCTTCGATCCCTCAGTGTGGAAGCTGCCAGGTCCTGGGCTATTCTGATTGTGTTTCCACAATATTGAAATTGTTTCTTCCTGGCTGCTTGTAGTATTTTTCTCCTTGATCTGGGGATTCTGGAACCTGGCTATAATATTTCTGGGAGTTTTCTTTTTGGGATCTTTTTCAGGAGGTGATCTGTGGATTCTTTCAACCTCTATTTTGCCCCCTGGATCTAAAACATCAGGGCAATTTTCCTTGAGAATTTCTTGAAGGGTGATTTCTAGGTTCTTTCCTTGATCATGGCTTTCAGGTAGTCCAATAATTTTTAAATTGTCTCTCCTGGATCTATTCTCCAGGTCAGTGGTTTTTCCCATGAGATATTTCACATTGCCTTCTAATCTTTCATTTGTTTGGATCTGCTTAACAGCATCTTGATTTCTCAAAGTCACTAGCTTCCATTTGCTCCAGTCTAACTCTGAAGGAATGAATCTCCTCAGTGAACTTTTGAGATTCTTTTTCCATCTGGCAAATTCGACTTTTTAAGGCGTTCTTCTCCTCAATGCCCTTTTGGGCCTCCTTTGCCATTTGAGCTCGTCTATTTTTTAAGGTGTTGTTTTCCTCAGTCAGGCTGTTGACCCTCATTTCATACTTTTCCTGCATCCTTCTCATTTCTCTTTCTAATTTTCCTCCACTTCTCTTATTTGATTTTTAAAGTCCTTCTTAAGGTCCTCTATGGCCTGCAACCCGCTCATGTTTTCCCCTGGGGCTTTGGAGCAGGACTTCTGACCTCACAGTCCTTTTCCTGCTCTATGCCCCCAAAATAGGAGTCTAGGGTTGCATTTTTCTGTTTCCTTTGCCTTGGCATGTTGCCACTTAATTGCTTGACTTTTGGGCTTGTTACCACACTATGGCTTTAAAGCCAGCTAGAGGAATTTTCGTCCCGAACGTGTGGGGGGGGCAACTTCCGTTTCTGGCAAGCTGTAAACCCACCCACAACTTCCACCCTAGATCACAATCCAGATCCAGGGAGGTTAAAGCAAGAGCGATTACCCCCAAGACTGATCGCTGGATCTCCCCACGATTTGTAGGCTGGGAGCCGGAAATGCCTCTGAAAACTACAAAATGGCGTGTCTCCTCAGCGGCTTCTAGCCCCCAGGGGAGGGAGCTGACGAATTCCCCAAATACAGGTCCCAAAGTCCATGGGACACTAACCTCTTACTTTGTCCTAGGCAAGTCTATGTTGATAATTCTGGAATCTCCACAGTTCCTGGTGTTCTGGGGCTCCTCCAGCCTGCTGCTGGCCCTGCCGCCCTGGGGCTAAAACCTCGGCTCATGTGGACCTGGGCTCCGCTCGGCTCCTGCGCTCTGCGCGCTGCCGGCTCCCAGACCACTGCGCTGGTCCTTCCTGCAGGGTGCTGGGCTGTTCTCAGCGGGAGGTTAGCTTCTCTGTGTCGTTCTGTGGGTGCTGGGGCTCCAGAAGTTTTTCAGAGTCCTTTTTTACATAGTTTGTGGAGAATCTGGGGGCAGAGAGGCTTGAATGAGCTGTTTCTACTCCGCCATCTTGGCTCCGCCCCCGACTATAAATAATTTCATACCCTTTGACCCAGCCATACCACTTCTGGGGTTATATCGCAAAGAGATCATAGAAGTGGGGAAAAGACCCATATGTACAAAAATATTTATAGCAGCTCTTTTTATGGTTGCAAAGAATTGGAAACTAAAAGGGTGCCCATTAATTGGGGAATGGCTAAACAAGTTGTGGTATATAAATGTAATGGAATATTATTGTGCTATAAGAAACGAGGAGGTGATGGATTTCATAATTACCTGGAGAGACTTATACAAACTGATGCTAAGCGAGAAGAGTAGAATCAGAAGAAATTTGTATACAATCACAGACATATCATATCTGTGATGACCAACTATGACAGACTGGACTCTTTTCAGCAATGCAGTGATATAAGTCAATCCCAAAAGACTCAAGAAAGAGAGAAATGTGCCATCCAGAGATATAACTAGAAAGAACTGAGCCTGAATCAAGCTAAATAATCTTTTTCCTTTCATTGTTTGGTTTTATTTCTTCTTAACCATCTTTCATCCCACCTAGTACAATACACCTTTGTAATTGGAATAATGTCTAATATGAATGTATTTGCAGATCCTATACTGGACTATATGCTGTCATGGGGGGAGGGGGGAGGGAAGTAAAGGAAATATGAAAATCATGGAAATATGGAATTGAATCTTGTTAACTGAAACTAAACTAATAAATTAATTTAAAAATTGCTACTCACATTTACATACATTAGTGATGATGGAGAAATATTATTAAAGGGCTTTTGTCTTTATTTTCTTCAATTAAACTCTTATCTTTCTGTAAAAGAAGGAAATAACAGCAATTTTCTAACTTTTCTAAACATTCTAACACAATATAATCCAAAGATGTACCATTTTGATATTGAGGTGCGAAGGAATGATGATAGGAAAATATTGAAAATCTTTATTTTCCATAATTCAACGATTATGTTTCTGAAAGAACAGAAAACTTTGTATATTCAGTAAAAAAAAAAAAACTTTGCAATGCATATCATACAGTAGTCTCAAATCTGAGTTGAAGTGTTTCTGGCAGAAGTCTTTGGTGTTGCATGGTGTGATGGCAAGTGTAGTGCAAAGTGCATATGCTGTGTGTTCAGAATCAAGGCTACAGCAAATTTGTTTGATGCAACATGGGCAAGCACTACCAAAAATATTTCAGATCCATTGCACGTTTGATTTTGAATTAATTTTTATCATTGCTCATTTAGAAATTTTTTACTGTTGCCAAATTTTTTGCAACCTGCCGCATTCAGTTATATGACCTCATATGGGGTTGTGACCCACAGTTTAAGAAACAGTGATTCCTAACCATAGGAAGATTCCATTTCTTATGTAAATCAAAAGCTCCTATTCTCATCCCCAAGATTAGATGATTTTCTTTATGCTGAGATGCACAGACCTGCTTCTGAGCTAAAATGCACCCATCAAACCAAAGCTGCCCTTGACTAAAATCTATGACTACAACTCTGCCCTTCTACCGTCTTGAGAGATACTGAGACTTGGATCATCATGCTTGACTAGGAACTAGGAAATGATACTTTTATTTAGAGAGCTCTCTTTTTACATTTTAATTGTAAATTCCTTGTAAAGACCTTATCCCTGAGGAAAACAAATCTTCCCTGTCTTTTTGCCTTATCACAGGAAATCAGGTCACTGAGAATTTCTACTCCAAAGTTCTTCTCTCAGTCAACTTTCCATTTCTCACTTGCCTTTTGTGTATTCACTACTTCAACCTAGACCTAGGTTATAATCCAAACAAGTTATTAGTTTACTTTCAGAGTCTTAGCAAATATTATTGGTTGAACAGTAAGAGTGAACTAGCTTTGTGATGATAACTTTTTGTTTCTCTTCTTATGCATCTTCAAATATCCTCCACACAGTTGATCCTCAATGACAGCACCCTTCTCTTGTCTACTCTTTCAAAAAGTTTATCTTGAAATATGAATCAATCAGATTAAACATAGCTAAAATATGCCTTTTTCACAGGCAATTAAAACTAGGATCAGAAAAGTGAAGTGACTTATCCAAGGTCACACAGGTAATAGGCATTATACATTATATTTGAACTTATATCTCCTAACTCCAAGTGACTTGGCTTTATTTTTTATGATGATGACATGCTGGATTGGAAGTCAGAGAACACAGGTTAGAATCCCAACTCCCCAGTATGAATTAGAAATATCTACTTTACCTCACTTGTCCATATATTTGTAAAGTGAAGGGGTTTGACTGGATGGATAAAACCATTTATAGTTCAAAATCTATGTTTCTATTATATAATAATTGTGCTGGTATTTGAAAACTGTTAAGTCCTTTTATTGCTGCAATAAGTTTGTTATACAAAAAACAAATAAATATTGAGCTCATAGAATGTGTCATTGGCCCTAAAAATGAAATTGACACTGACATATTATGGACATGCAAACTTCTTATGTTCATAAGATTTCTAAGCAACTGGCCAAAAAGTAAACAAATAAATCTATCAACTAACTGTTGTTTTCTATACAATATCAAACAGCTGTTTTTTCCACTAGTCTTTGTTTTGTTTTTCCAGAACTGATTGATTATTTTGGCATTATGTAGATGCAGCACATGGTGAAACAAATGGTAGCACTCTGATTGTGTGTTTTGTTTTTGTTTTGTTTTGTTTTGTTTTTTCAAGCAAACTGTGTAGGAGACATGAGCTCTGCAACCAGAATGGGATCTCAAGGTATTTCCACCATTAATTCATTTCAACAAACAATTAATATTCTCTTTCTATGTGCTAAGAATTTCAAGAACAAACATAACCACTAACTGTTACTTATTGTAACCCCCAAGTATATGCTAAAATATGGGATCTGACTATAATATAATAGATAACATTTATATAGCACTTATAAATTAGCAGTAGATTATCTCATTTGATTTTACAATAATGCTCTAAGATGAGTGCTCTTATTATCTTCATTTTGCAGATGAAAAAACTAAGGTTGAGAGCTCAAATGCTTTAACCAAGGGCCCACAGCTAGTAAATATCTAAGGTAGGATATGAATACAGATCATCCTGATTTTCAGTTTAATACTCTCTTCACTATACCACCTAGATGCTTCTGTTTATCAATCTTCTTTTCCACTAATTTAGAAGGGAACCATTAAGAGCTAAGGGTGAGTTTTAAGAGGAAAGGAAGAATCTTGTAAGGTAGAATTTTTGAAAGACTGTCCATGAAAAGATGTAGGAGTTGAGAGAGTTATAGCATTTAGAGTTGAAGTGAATTAGAATTTAGTAGAAATATGCATGTTATAGATAAGTAAACTGAGAATTAGAGAAGTAAGGTAATTTTGACAAGATCACAGTGGAAATAAGCAATTGAACCAGTATTCAAATCCAGGTCTTCTGACACCAAATCTATTGTTGCTTTTATTTCATCATGTGACATTAGTCAACTAAATTTCCTCAAAAGAAAGGTCCTGATAAACAAACCAACATGGGGAAGTTAAGTTTAAGTCCTATCAGGCACCAAGTTTTCATATATAATAAAGTTAGAGGCACCAGGGACAAGTGAATAGTCAAATTGAGAAATGAGTTCAGAGAATCACACATATATATGCATGAACATATATGTGTATCTATATGTGTATATAAATACAGATGTTTGTTGTTGTTGAATCAATTTTCAGTCATGTTTGAATCTTTGTGACCCCATTTTGGATTTTCTTGCAAAGATACTGAAGTGGCTTGCCATTCTCTTCTATAGCTCATTTTATAGATGAAGAAACTGAGGCAAACAGCATTAAGTGACTTACTTAGAGTCACACAGCTAGTAAAGGTCTGAGGCTATATATATATATGTATTATATATATATACATGCAAATGCAAATATGTACACATATACACATACACATATGTGCATACATGTGTGTATGTATGTGCATATGTGCATGTATCTGTGTACATACAAGTGTGTAACTGCATATAAATATACATAAAATATGTGCATAATGATACAATAATAGATATGCATATAATGTACATATAAACACACACATATATATGCACATACATAATGAAATAATAGGGAAGACACTGAGGAACAAAAAGTACAAAAAGTAGAGCTGGAAGAAATTTTCAAGGTCATAGAGGTCAATTCATTTCATAGATGACAAAACTGAGTTTTGTAAAGAGAAACTGACTTTCCCAAAGTCATTTGAGTAGAATGTTAATTAGTAGAGTCAGGATCCAAAGTATCCTATGATGATAGTCTCAGATGAAGGGACAGTATGATACAGTAGAAAGCTAATTGTTTAAGTCATTGGACTTTGGTTCAATTCCTATCTTTGATATTGCCTGTGTGACTTTGGGGAAGTTTATTTAACCTTTCTGGGTCTCTCATATAAAATAAAGGGTTTAGACTGAAAATATTCCTAGTTCTCTCCCTACTATATATCTATTATCCAATCACATTTCTTCTGTCCAATGTAGCATTGAAGGGCTATGACATTTTATGTATTTATTATAGTCTTTACCTCCCTCAGTGTAAAGTATCATGCTCAAGTTGACGACAACCTTACAAAAAGGACTAGAGTGACCATATACTTAACTCCATACCCAGTGCTTGAATCTTCTATATAACATTTCTGAAAAGTGCTTATTCTCCCCATTCCACTCCACCACTTGAGCATGTCCCAAGCTCTCCATGCCTACAGTTTATGCAGACCTGAACTCCTCCAAAGGAAAGATTCCTGCTTGGTGCTCTGGTGATCATTGGTACTGGAAGTCAAGGAGTATATTGGCCTTGGGCTGTTCCACAAACTCCGGAATAGTTTTAGAATCTGAGCATAATTCCCCTCCCTCCTCCTATTCCTTTTAACAATTATTTCCACACCATAACATAATGATATTTAGTTTAGCTTTTCTATTTTTGTCAATTACACAAGGGCTCTCAGAATCTAGGTTATCCATTTAAATGATGTAGATAAGTGACCCAAAAGGGGATATAATATTAGACGTCTGGTTGTCATACTCACAAATATTTTCAAAGAGAGATTCTTACCCTTTTTCATTCTATAAAACCACATTAAATCTCCTCCTATACTCCGTAGGCCCAAATATGAAATAAATGTAGCAACTTCTTTGGTCAAGGAGTTCAGCATCTAATTAAAGATGAAACTGTCTCACCAGGAACGACCATGCTGGAAAAAGGTGTTCCTAGGCTCAGACTTATAAGAAGGTGGAATAGGACTTGTCTCTTCAGATATCTGAGGAGTTCAATGGCGAAAATTTGTTCTTTTTCACTACTCCTTTGCCTCTCCAGGACCTTCCTTTAAAACAAAAATGTCCATCATAAGGGCAATACTTTAAATCATCAAAAAATAAATGTTAATGGATTTTTAAAATACACATTATACATAACTTATAGGGAAAATATGTAGATAAAAATATTCTCTGTCCTCAAAGAAGTAACCAAGGAAGAGAAAATAGTAAGTACTTTAGATGGGTCTTATTCAGCTACTTACTGGCTAAATAATCTTTGGGAAATCATTTCATTTCTCTGGTCCTCAGATTCAAAACTGCAACTAAGACAGGGTCACTGGAACTTTGCCTCAAGGCACTGAAGCTTGAGAGTTGCCAAAGACCTGTACACCTTCATTCGTCAGAAAAGACACAGTTCAGAGGACCTATTTAGTAAAAATCATTAGTTAAAATAGGGAGTTAATGTGTAGAATATTTCTAACCCTACCCTAGCATCTATCCTGAGAAAGTTACTCTCTACCCTTATTACTCTTCTCATGGTGGCCTTCACAGTCATAAAGTCCCAAGGAACACATGTGTGTAATTTAACTGGCTTTTGGTGTCATCCTTAGCATTTACAATGTCCTCTCTACCGTTGAGTGATACTACATCAGCTATATATCTAATACTCTGTGAAAGTGATAAATTCTTTCAATTTTGAATTCTAAATATTATCAAATGCCTAGGAATGTGGCTTTTTTTAGGAGTCTATGTCATCCAGCGGCTTTCATTTTAGCCTTGATCTCAGGTCCAGGAAGACTGTGCTACTGATTCTTTAATTTTTCCCACAATCTGGGAGTATTGCTCACCAAAGTATTAATTTGCAATAAATGAATAGATATGTAGATAAATGAACATATGGATGGATGGATGAATGGATGGATGGATAGATGGATAGATAGATGTAGGAACAAATGAATTTTCCCTTTTGCTAAAGCAATGTACTGACAAGTTTTGTCTTTCAATGTAGGATACTCAAGTCCTAAATGAAAAGATGTCTGCCTTTTCTCTCTGTTCTGATGCCCTTTGCTACTTTGGTCAGTGACTCCTCTACCCCTCCCATCTAGAAGGCTGACCGGCTGATTTTGAAGTTGGGAAAATATTAGGCTGACCTTGCATGGCCATAAGTCAGCTGCCAATTTTTAATTTGGTGTCGGGCCCTGGGAAGGAATGACTAAGGGCATGGCAGACATGGGTTTTTGATGGATAGCCCTACACTGACCTTGGAGGCCTGGACAAGTGGTCAAGCCCTAGTGATGATCTTGCCCAGAATTTTCTACTTTAAAGGATGATTGCCAGAATAGAGAGACCAGAGAGAAAATGATGGAATGGAAGATAAACTTAAAGGAGTCAAGAATATGCAGGAAGGACAAATAGTGACTAGGGTAGGAAGCAGTCAAGGTACTGGCAATAAGTTTTGAATTTGGAGACAGAGGACTTGGGTTAAAATCCTGACTCTGATATTTACTATGTGATAATCATTTTTTCTTCACTGAGCCTCAGTTTCCTTATCTGTGAAAGGAAGATGATGACTATATAATCTCTGGTTCTGTTGAGCTCAAAATCCAATTTGTGAAAACAATTAAGGTGGGGTTCAAAATAAGCATATTTTTAAGTGCCATATATCTTTCCTTCTAGCCATCACTAACCTTGGGGCGACACATGAGACAAGGGAAACATTAACATGCGACCAGAGTCTGGAATTTATGCTTTCATATTGCGTCTCAATTAATCAAAGATTTGCCATAAAACTCAACTGGCAGCGCTCAGTGCAGAGGCAAGTCATAAAATATGAGCTGATTAATTTCCTCCTAATTTGTATGATAATTAAAATTCCAACTTTTAATTCCGTTAATTGTCCTCCCACAAGGAGGTTGATTGGGCTTTACTAATGCCCGCTGTGAAAGTGCTCTTCCCACAGGTCCTGCATTGTTTCCTTTAAAATGAAGTGTTTTTTAACATTATCCCTTATACCCATAGGGAAATGGGTGTAGGCAAATTTTCCTCTGTACATTTCTGGCATGAGCCTGCCAAGAGTTCAGATTTCACATGGCAGTAAAATTTCAGAGACAGCCATACAACTTAATAGTCATTAGTTATTTGGGAAAGGATATAGGAAATGTCACCATAGTAGAATGGGTTTATTAAAAGAAGATAGGCTAGAATCTTGGCTTGTAATTTACTAGTTGCATCTTAGGCAAGTCATTTGCCTTCTTGGAGGCCTTGTTTCCTCTTTTATAAAATGTATCTTGTCTATACAAATCTCTCTCTTAAATGATCATGGTTCTTTGAGCTAGAAGGGTACTTTTAGAGGGTTTCTTGTCCAACACTCTCACTTTACATATGAGGGAACTGAGGAACACAGACATTATTAATTTTTCAATGTCACACAGGTTCTAAGTAGCAGATCCAGGATTATATCCCAGGTAATCTATATCTAGCATAGTATCTCACAACATTAGTGTGAAGACAGAGCTTTGTAGACCTTTATTAAAGCACCATATAAATATGGGTTATTCCTATAATAATATCAGGAGGTCAAACCAACCTTGCAATTTTCCACTTATTCAAATGAGCTAGTACACCTGTTTGAGATAAGATGGTGCCAGAACATCAGACACACATGGACATTTGCTAACCCTGTCCAAGATGAGTCAGGCAATGGCTGAAAGAACAAAGGTTGCCAATGACATTCCCACATTGTTGGTTGTGTCCAAATTGGACTTGGGCAATAAATAAAATATTAGTTTGGAAAATGTAGGTAGAAGGTCAAATGGAGTTTGACTCATCTTGAGGGCCAAGATAATTGATGTATCCATAGTGTTCTGTGAAGGAAAACTTATTCATTCAAGTATACCTGGAATCACGAGATGGCACAACCCCAGCTGGAGAATCATTTAGGTCATTCAAACTTAACCAGAAATTAGCTTTCATTATTTGAAAGAGTCTTTTTATATCAATGCATTTTCTTTCTATCACTAACAGGCAGAAGGGGGGAAATATACCTAGTTGAAGACATTTGCAAGACATGAAGGCTTTAAGAACTTGTTTTTGATGATTTTGCCAGGCAGTTAAACTAGCAGCCACTTTGTTCTCTAGGTTTGTCTGTTTGCTTCAAATCAGAGCTAATGACTCTCTTGATTTCAAATTCTTCTAAATGCCTCTCTTCCTTGAGCCAATCTGGCCATTCTCTGATAAGCAAACTTAACTGAGGGTAGGGAGGTTTCTTCATCTGGACCATAATGTGCACTCTTCAGTGTAAATCACTTTTTTCCATTATCCCTTCCTTGCAAAACCCTGTTTTAGGAGGGCTGCTGGAAGATATCCTAAAATTAGGTATCAGAATGGTATAAATGAGACTTGACACCAACAAGAGACAGGGTGAAAAAAGGTTTCTTTAGTCTACAAAGATACAATCATCAAATATAGTATGAAGTTATAAGTCATTAGTTTTGTCCTTATTCCAGTTCTGTTCAGCTCCAACGTCTCTGGTCTCCATTTCCCCATAGATATGGTCTCAAAATGTGACTGACATGGCCTCCCCAAAGTAGAGAATTCATAAAGTCCTAGAATAGTAGGTGGGGGGAAAAGTTACTGGGTGTTTTTATGTGTTCCCAGGTATGTCAAGGACAATTTGACCTGTTTAAAACTTTGTATTATAAGCATGAAACAAAGAAACCTTTACTCCAGGGGTCCTTGTGGAACCCCATGGGGTCCATGAACTTTAAAATATATTTTTGTAACTGTATCTTAATACAATTAGTTTTCTTTCTAATATCATGTATTTTACACAAAATATTCTTCAGGAACTTTTCTGACAAAGTAATTAAAACTATCTATAGTCACATGAAAATGCTTTAAATCACTACTGATTAAAGAAATGCAAATTAAAACAACTCCGAGTTACCACCCCACACCTATCAATTTGGCTTAATATGACAGAATAAGCAACTTACAAATAATCGAGTGAATGTGGGAAAATTGAGACACGAATGGACTATCGGTGAAGTTGTATACTGATTCAGACATTCTGCAGAGCAATTTGGAACGATTATAACACCACACATACCCTTTGACCAAGCAATAGCACTCTGACTAAACTATTTAAATTCATGATAGACGCAGCATGTAGAAGTTAGAAAACTTGAGGAAATAAAGAGAAGGGACATTCCAAAGGAAAGAGCTTTAATGACTGCAACTTCTGCGCACCAACAAATAGCAAGCTAGCTAATAGTAGCTCTGTATCTCAAAGAGATGAAAAAAAGGAAAAGGATCTATATGTATAAAAAATATTTATAGCAGCTCTTTTAGTGGTGGTAAAGAATTAGAAATCGAGGGGATGTCCATCATTTGGGGAATGGCTAGACAAGTTGTTATATATGATTGTGACAGAAAACTATGTTGCTATAAGAAATAATGAACATGATGACTTCAGAAAAACCTGAAACTGGAGAGATTTGCACGAACTGAAGCAAAGGAAAATGAACAGAACTAGAACATTGTGTACAGTAACAGCAATATTGTTACGATGATTAGTCATGAAGAAATTAACTGTTCTCAGCAATACAATAATCTAAGATAATTAGGAAGATTTATGATGAAAATATGATCTATCTCCAGAGGAAAATAAATGATGGTGTAAATTCAGATCAAAGCCTATTTTTCTTTTATTTCCTCATTTTTCTTGGTTATTTTGTCTGTGTTTCTTTCCAAAACATGACAAAGGTGGAAATATGTTTTCCATGACTGCACACACATGATCCATATCAAATTTCAATGACGTCATTTTCAATGACGAGGGATGGGAGGAAAGGAGAGAGTGATTTTCTAACTCAAATTTTTAAATGAATGTCAAAACTGTTTTTATATGTAATTTGGGAAAAATAAAGTATTAAAAAGATATTTTTTAAAGAAATATATCATTCTGAGGAAGGATCCTGCTTTAAGGCTCTTATTACTTATAGGGCATGAACTATTGGTAAGCAACATTTCCTAATTCCAATATGATTTGTAATCCCTTACACTCCATAGCCTTGGTACTCTTACCCTTGAAATGGGTTCTGCCTCATAGGGCTTGATCAAGTACAGTAAATAATATTCACATGCCTGACTGTGGTTGACTTCACCCTTTAAGTCCATGATAGACCCAGCATGTAGAAGCTAGAAAACATGAAGAAATAAACAAAAGGGACATTCCAAAGGGAGCTTTAACAACTGCAACTTCTGCCTACCAACAAATAGCAAGCTAGAAAGCAAGAATAATAATGTATAATTGAATTAAACAGTAATATGTATTAATGTTCTTTCCCAATTCATGTAAAATAGGTCAGAAGTTTAGCTTTAATGCCATATGAATCAGGATCTCAGGGTCATACATTCCATCTCAATGCTTTAATCTGCCTTTTCATATTTGCCATTTGAAGTTACCTCATATTAATGTGTGTGTTTGTGTGTGTGTGTGTGTGTGTGTGTGTTTGTACAGAGAGAAAGAGAGAGAGAGAGAGAGACAGAGAGAGAGAGAGAGACAGACAGAGACAGAGAGACAGAGAGACAGAGAGAGACAGCGAGACAGAGAGAGAGACAGAGACAGAGAGAGAGACAGAGAGAGAGAGAAAGCAAGTGCCAGGTGAGCCATTGACTGGATGCTATATCCAGAGCTTTTGGTTAGCTGAAAACAAATGCACCAACTTCTATCTCTCATTGGCTTGTTTCTTTATTTTTCATCTTTGTGGGTTACATACAGTGTAAAGATTATGAATATCTTAGATATTACTAACATTGTAGACATCTTCTTTCTCCTTGGCTTACCCCATCATCAGCCTGAGGTAAGGACAAGTTCTCTCCCTTTTTCATTAATTTCCCTCTCCTAAAAGTTCTAAATAATTCCCTCTCCCATAATCCTAAACTTTACATAGTTGGATTAAAATCATCATACCTGGTCATTGACCTTAATAAAAATTTCTAATAACATTTAAATAAAAGCAGGGGGCAGAGCCAAGATGGTAGAGTAGAAACAGCATTTCCAATGTGCTCTGCCCCACAAAAATTTCAAATAATGTGAAAGGGGACTCCAAACAACTTCTGGAGCCACAGCACCCACAGAACGTGACAGAGAAGCTAACCTCCTGCTGAGGACAGCCCAGCAGCCCTGCAGGAATCGGCCAGCACAGCACTCTGAGAGCAGGCAGCACAGCATGCTGGGAACCTACAGTGCAGTGCGCAGTGCCGAGCCCAGGTCTGAGGTTTTACTCCCAGGACAGCCAGACCTTCAGCCGTCTGGAGGTACCCCAGAACACCAACAATTGTGACGATTCCAGAATTATCAGCACAGATATGCCTAGGACAAAGTGAGAGGTTAGTGCCCTATGGACTTTGGGACCAGTATTTGGGGAACGTGTGTCTGCCTCCCCTGGGGGTGAAAAGCTGCTGAAGAAACAGCTGCACAGAAGCCATTTTGCAGCAGCAGTCGTGGCTCTAGTTCCTGGTCTGCCAACTGTAGGGAGATCCAGCAATCAGTGTGGGGGTTAATTGCTCTTGCTTTAAACTGCCTGGATCTGGATTGTGGTCTGGGGGGTGAAGTTTGGGGTGGATATCCAAGTTGCCAGAGTGGGTGGAGGCTTTACAGAGGCCACACAACTGGCAGAAGTTGTGAAGACCCCACATTTGGGCGGAAGCTCCCCTGTCTGGGGGCAGAGTTCTACTGTGGCAACAAGCCCAAAAATCAAGTAATTAAGTGGCCTAGGCAGATGAAACAAAATAAACAGAAAAGTTCAACATTGGACTCCTATTTTAGGGGCAAAGAGGCTCAAAGCATGGAGGAGGACTGTGAGGTCAGAACTCCTGCACCAAAAGCCCCAAATGAAAATACAAGCTGGCTACAGGCCATAGAGGACCTTAAGAAGCAGATAAGAGAAGTGGGGGAAAATGTGGGAAGAGAAATGAAAAAGATGCAAGAAAAGTATGAAAGGACAGTCAACAGCCTGACTGAGGAAAATAACACCTTAAAAAATAGATGAACTCAAATGGCAAAAGTGGCTCAGAAAGGCACTGAGGAGAAGAATGCCTTAAAACATCATATTTGCCAGATGGAAAAAGAATCTCAAAAGCTCACTGAGGAGATTCATTGCTTCAGAGTTAAACTGGAGCAAATGGAAGCTAGTGACTATATGAGAAATCAAGATACTATTAAACAGATCCAAACAAATGAAAGAATAGAAGGCAATATGAAATATCTCATGGTAAAAACCATTGACCTCGAAAATAGATCCAGGAGAGATAATTTATAAATTATTGGACTACCTGAAAGCCATGATCAAAGAAAGAACCTAGAAATCATCCTTCAAGAAATTCTCAAGGAAAATTGCCCTGATGTTTTAGACCCAGTGGGGGAAATAGAGGTTGAAAGAAGAATCCACCAATCACCTCCTGAAAAAGATCCCAAAAAGAAAACTCCTAGGAATATTATAGCCAGGCTCCAGAACTCCCAGATCAAGGAGAAAATACTACAAGCAGCCAGGAAGAAACAATTTCAATATTGTGGAAACACAATCAGAATAGCCCAGGACCTGGCAGCTTCTACACTGAGGGATGGAAGAGCATGGAATATGATCTTCCAGAGGGCAAAAGAGCTGGGATTGAAACCAAGGGTCACCTACCCAGCAAAACTGAGTATCTTGTTTCAGGGGAAAATACGGTCATTCAGTGGAATAGAAGACTTTCAAGCATTCTTGATGAAAAAGCCAGAGTTGAATAGAAAATTTGACATTCAGAAGCAAGAAGCAATAGATGCTTGAGAAGGTAATCAAGGAAAAGAAATCAAAAGGAACTTATCAAAGTTGGACTATTTACATTCCTACATGGAAAAACAATAACTGTTTTTGATGAAACCTTTCTCATTATGAAAATAATTGAAGAAGGGTACATGGCATATGTTCACAGGTATACATGGATAGAGGGCACAGGTTGTATTTGATTGGAAGGGATGATTCTTAAGGAGTGAAGTTAAGAGATGAGAGAGGGAAGTGGCAAGAAGAGATGGAGAGAGACAGGGTAGGGTAAACTATCTCATGTAGAAGAGGCAAGGGGAAGTAGTTGCAGGGGGGTGGGGACAACAGGAAGGTAAAAAGGCAAAAGCATATTCTCATTGAAGTTGGCTCAAGGAGAGAATCACATACATACTAAATGGAATATCTTACCCTCACTCACTCTCCTGAGTAGGGGAAAGGGGGATGATGGAGGGGAGGGCATTCTGGGGGGAGGGGAGGTTGGAAGTACCCACTGTCAAAGAGGGACAGGATCAAAGTAGGGAATGGACCAGGTGGGAGGTGATACGGGTGGGCGGGAAATATAAGCAGTCTTTTACAATCCATCTACTATGGTAATGTTTTGCATAGCTATACATGTACAACACATACTGAATTGCTTAACTTCTCAGAGGGAGTGGGTGACAAGGGAGGAAGGGAATGGATCTGAAAATCGAAGTTTTAAAATTAAATGTTTCATAAGATGTCCAGGCATTGGGGCCCAGAGATTCACCTTGCCCTAATGGCAAAGTCGAAAGGGGTATGGGAGAAGATATGGGAGAGAGAAGATTGGATGAGGTGATATCTAGTGGGACTGCTATTCTGGGGTGGTGGGTAGGGAAAAAATGGGGGAAAATGTAACTCATAATCTGGTGGAAATGAATGATGTAAACCAGAAGTTAATAAAGCATTTGTTTAATTAAAAAAATAAAATAAAATAAAAAATAAAATAAAAAATAAAAAAATAAAACATACCTCATATATAAATAAATGAATGAATGAATGAATGAATGAATAAACACATTTAAATGAAGAGGTTTCCACTTACCAGCCAAATGGCTTTAGCCAGTTATTGAAACTTTCCACTTGCTTTTGATCTTGACATGTCTTCCTACTTACTGGTCAGAAAAGAAATGAGGAGTGAAAGTATTAAAAGATGTAAAGAAACTAGGCTTATTTTCCTGGGCAGCGATCCCAGGAAGCATCAGGAAGGTATATGCCATGTAAGAATTGGATTTTTGTAGTCTCACCAATGCCACTGTAATTTGTTTAATCAAGTCTCTTCCTGTTTTCCATAATTCTACAGGCTCCCAGCTTCTCATCCTACCTCAACTTTATATTACAGAAGCAACACGCATTCCCTTCTGTAATTTCCCACCAGCTCAGGCAACTGACAGATGATAATTAAGCCCTTACCACATACCAATTGCTATACTAAGTACTGAGAATATAAATAAAAACAAAAAGAAAAAGTCAACCCTCTTTCTCTAACACACAAAAGGAAATGAAGACACCTATGGCAAAATCCGGGGAACCAGAAACAAAACTGGCAAATACTTTGCTGAAATCTGGGTAAACTAAGTCTTCAGCACTCCCAAGATTTACTAACCCAGCAACCTATCAGAAATAAACAATGAAAGAAATAAGTTTGGTTTGATATGACCTGTTTTCCCATTTTACAGGTGGAAAAAAAATAAGTGAGGCCCAGAGTGTCTTCATAAATGATCCAGTTAGGACTTCAATCCAGATCTCTTATTTCTGAGATCAGTCCTAATTCGAACTCTATATGCTACCTGCTCCTCTATAAATACTCCTGCATGAATTTCAAGAAATAATTGAGTGACTGATCAAGTCAGTGTTCCAAATTCTGAGCTATGGGAAAGATATCCCTGTGGCCTGGACAAACCAGAGAAAGCTTTAATCAACAAAGAGTGGGTCTCAAAAGACTAGAGTTCATTATCAATTTTGCTTCCATGAGTCTTCCTCTCTCTGAGCCTCAGTTCCCTTCTATTGCTATGTAGGATTATGCAGCTAGAGGAAATCGTATTTTACAGAAGAAGAGTTTATAGATAAGAAGACTTGGGCACAAAGAGCCATAATGATAATGATGATGAATGTTGATAAATTATAATGATAAGACTAGCTATTCTTTCAATTGGTCTTTCTTTTTTGCTTTTTTTTTTTTTTGAGAGGTAAAGGTAGGACAATTGGGTTGTGATTTGCCCAAGGTCACATGTCGTGTGTGTGTGTGTGTGTGTGTGTGTGTGTGTGTGTGTGTGTGTGTGTGTAAGTGTCTGAGGCCAGATTTGAACTCAGGTCCTCCTGACTCCAGGACTGGTGTTCTACTCACTGTACCACAGCATGCTATCTCAGTTATTTCTTGCAGCAATCACGGTTGTTGCTGTTGTTGTTTAGTCATTTCAGTTGTAGTGAATTCTTTGTGATTCCTTTAGGGGATTTCTTGGCAAAGATACTGGAGCAGTTTGGCATTTCCCTCCCCAGCTCATTTTAGAGATAAACGAGACAGAGGCAAACATTGTTAAGTGCCTTGCTTAGGGTCACACAATGTCTTAGTAAATGTAAATGTCTGAGGTCAGATTTGACCTCAGGAAACAGAGACTTTCTTACTCCAGCCTTTGAATTCTATCCATTGCTCCATCTACCACCCTGAGAGGGAGGTGCTATTATCCTCATATCACAGAGGAGAAAACTGAAACTGAGGCAAGTCAAGTGACTTGCCAAGGGTGGCAAAACAGTTTTTGAGGCAGGATTTGAACTAAGATCTTCCTGATGTCAGGACCTAGGCCCCTGATCCAGTGTTTTATCCAATGTATTACCTACCTGCTTATGAGAGCTTGCCTGAGTCACACAGGAAACAAATAAAACTCCTTTCTCTGTAAGAGGCTGTATAAATGTAAGCTAGCAATGTAGCCTGGTTAATTTAATGTATAAGAACTTCTTAAGTGATATGAATCATATTAACAAACCTGGGAAAAGACCAAGATCATTCTTTTGCTTCTTTGTACGAGACTTCAGTGTCTAGCAAAGCGCTTTCTACATCATAATTCCTTAGTCGAGACAGAATTATAGGATAGTAGATGGAGAGTTGGAAGAAATCAAGGACAAAATCTATTTTGATGCTCTCATTTTAAACAAAGAAGGGGTGGGTGGATGGAAGGGACATGTAATTATATAATAACTACATTGTACCAGGCAATGAGCTAAGCCTTAACAAATATTATTTCATGTATTCCTTAAAATAACTTTGGTAGGTATCAGGTGGCACAGTAGATAGAGCACCACCCCTAGAGTCAGGAGGATCTGAGTTCAAATCTGGCTTAGATACTTGGCTGTATGATCCTGGCAAAGTCACTTAAGCCTGTTTGCCTCAGTTTCCTCATCTGTCAAATGAGCTAGAAAAGGAAATGGCAAACCACTGCAGTATCTTTACCAAGGATACCCCAAATGGGGTCACAAAAAGTCAGATACAACTGAAAAACAACTAAACAGCAAGGTGGCTACTATTATTACCCACATATTATAGTTGTAGAAAAATGAGGTAGATAGAGGTTAAATCACTTGCCCAGGGTCATATAGCTAGTAAATGTCTGAGACTGGAGTTGAACTCAGGAGTTTTTGACTCCCAACTCAGTGCTCTTATCCAGCTGATAGATGAGGGAACTAAGGCCTAGATTTAGAATGATGAATTGTTATGAAAGCACAGATGTGGAAGCAGAAAAAAGAGATTTGTGCCTCCAAATCTAAGACTTCACTATGTTGTATCCCCCAAAACCACAGAATGTTAGAAACCAGGGCATGCTAGAGCCAGCTTGTATTGCTTCATAAGAGTTGATTGTTATATTCAGGGGAAGCATTAACCCTCATTCTGTCATTTCCAAATCTTTGTGACCGCATTTGTTGTTTTTTGTTGGTTTTTTGGTTAAATTGGGTTTGTGGCAGAGTTATTGGAGTTGTTTGCCATTTCCTTCTCCAGTTCATATTGTAAATGAGGAAACTGGGGTAAACAGGTTTAAATGTCTTGCCCGAAGTCACAGAGCTAGTAAGAATCTAAGGATAGATTTGAACTAAGGTCTTCCTTATTCCAGGCCTGGCACTTTATCCAGTACACCACCTAGCTGCCCATTTACACTCTAGAAACAGGTAAAAACTACAAATCAAGGTTTGATTGGCTGTTTTGACAATTGTCTAGACTTAAGTGCAGAAGATGTGAATAATACAGATAAAACTTAAAAATGTCTCATGTGTACATTTTTTAATGGAACCAGTTGCTAAATATTTATCAGCACATCAATGGGCTCAACAGTACATTAGAGGATATATCTAGTCCACTCTGCATTTTACACAGGAGGAACATCATCCAAGGAAGTCACTGCTTAAGGCTTCATTAAGAGACTAAAAACATAAGCAGAAAAAGTGGCCACGTTGGGTTTTTTGTTTTGTTTTCTTTTCCAAGTAAAGTCAAGTAAAGAGTAAAAATGTGAAAAAGGAAAAAAAAGAGGCCCAAGGATGAGCAGGCAGGGAGCCTAGACAGAAATAGTTCTGCAGGAACTACTGGTGGGAAACACATGGCACTGCTTCATGGGGAGGATGAATCAGCTCTTCCCTCATTGATTTCCTTCCTGTGGAGCTGCCAGCAGGGGCTTAAAGAGACAGCACGTCCCAGGTGATGAAGCACTAGGTTTGAAGTAGGGAAGACCTCAGTGCAGTTGCAGCTTCTGGCATTTACTTGCTCTCCAACTTTTGTCAAATGAGGATGAGAAGATCGCCTACCTCACAGAAATGTTAGAAGAATCCAGGGGAACAATGTGCATATGTGAGTGTGAGTACATAGGGACTTTGTAAACCTTATGGATGCAGGTAGCTGCTTTGAAACTTTACAGAGTTTCAGAAGTGTGAGGCATTATTATCCCTACAGCTTAAAATCTATTGAGACTGAACATCTTAAAGTGTTTGGGGGAATCAGTAATCTTGACTTATGAGATGACTTCCATCATTACAAAATAAATTAATGCTTAATAAATAGAACGTTAGGGAAAACATTTTTCAATCTAAGTCTAAAATATTATGATGTGATTTCTTCTAAAGAGTGCTTAATGGTTAAAACAAGTTTAAATGTCCACTAATTTTTATTGTTAAATGTAAAATGATCAAATGGTTGAACAATTTCTAAAGGCTTCTTTGAAGCTCAAGAAAGTTTTGAATAAAATAATTTCAAAAGATTACAATTGTAGCCAGCCCTGAGAACTGCACTGTTTGGGACAAAGGTATCATGTGCTACAAGGGACAGAACAGTGACTTCAGAATCAGAGAACCCAGGTTCAGATCCTTCTCTGCTCACTTTTTGCCTGTGTGACCTTGGGAAAGTCATTTCACATCTCAGGACCTCAATATCCTCATTTCTAAAATGAGAGGATTGAAGCAAATTACTTTTGAGGCCTCTTCCAGATTTAAATGTGTAAAGATCCTATGGTGCAGTAATGATGATTGGTTAGGGTCATTCTGAGGCCTCTCATAAGCTTCTTAGATGGGATAGTGGGAAATAAACCTTTAATGCATTTGCACTTTATGTATTTATCTACAGTGAAAGCAGGACAATCTAGATGTTTGTTACAAGTGAACCATTCAACAATACAGGGATTTCTTTACCATAAATAGCCTTTTCTTCACAAATTAAAATAACTGTATTACTTCAGATGATTCGACGGCTCTCTCATTAATGTGGGGAGTCCATCTACTGTTTCAGAAGACACACACCCACACCTTTTCACCTGGTGTGATTCTTGTCCTGTTCTCCCCACGATCCTAAAAAGGTAATCTATAGAGCAAGCTAAATATCTTTTTTAAAATTTAGTTTTAAAATATGGATTTTGTAGGTATTAGTGAAACACATGGATAGTTCTGTTATTTATTGTTCTTGCTTTGTTACTGGTCCACTCCAGTTCCAATTCTACTTTCCATTATATCATTTTTTTTTGCACATAGGACATCTTTGGAAATATAGTGTTTTCTTGTACTAACTCACTAGACTAATTTCTCAACTGCATATCATTGAAATAAAAAAGAAATGTAGCCAGGGTAATCAAAGGCAATACACAGCATTCCACTAAATCAAATTTATTATTTGGGTTATTATAAATTAATGGGAAGTTGTAGATGGTTAAGGGCTTTCCTGTTTTGGGTAACAACCCTAGTCAAAGAAGGGTAATGAGCTTCATCCCAGTGCCTTAGGCAGAGATGGTAAACTTCATATCCCTCCCTCAGTGATTTAGTTAAGAAAATACAATAACAATCAGCAGAACCAAAATTTAAACCTAGTTCTATAAACTTGAAGTCTTTATTTCATATCTCACTATTGGTAATATAAAATGGAACAATGCTTTAACAATAAATCTCCAATGTTGGAATACTAGGCAGCGGAGGAAATATTGTAATGGGTCAGGAGGAACTTTTTAAGTTCCTACTCCAGTCTCATTTTATACATGGTAACCTAGTCTGCCTACACATGAGGCAGGCACTGTTACGTGGCAAATGACAAGGTACCCCCAATAATTTGAAGTTGAGGCATATGGTATGAAATTATTGGGATCTGTGGCTGAATCTAAAAGAAATTTTACTGAAAGCAAAAAGACATTTTACTTAGCATATTTGAGGACACATCACTTTGCCCACTTGGTGACATATGAGGAGGAAGGACATATGGAATCCATGGGAGGGAAGGAAGACAGGGGCAACAAGGAAAGGCTCTTAGTGCAACATATAACTCTCAGACTGATACAGCAGCTGATACTTCTAATTAGAACCGCCTGCAAACTCTCTCACCCTGAGGCAGAGAACGATTTCCCCAAATGAGAGAGTAGCATGTCTACCTTCCAACATGAGGCCTTAGACTGATAACTCAAAAATGAGATTGGGATGAACAGGGATGGGATACAACCTGAAATGTTATCAGGAAGTCATAGATATGATGGCCTTCAGGCCATAACTGGAGAAAAGTTTTTGCAAGATAAAATTCACAGGGTTTGGTGAATAGCCACACAAACTTTTGTTTGGAAGTCTTGGGCCTATCGCTCAAGACATTTCTAAAGTCAGGGACATTTTAAGTGTGTTATGGGGTGGGGATTCCACTCAAAGGTTTGATTAGTTTTCCACCTTTGAGCTCACAGTCAAGTTCTAGAGAAGGGACAGGTAAAAAATAATGGAATGGGTGTCAGGTATGAGAAGAGCCTGTGATTTGCTGGACTCATAAAGAATAAGCCTGACAACTCAAAGGTTTTTTTCTGGTTGTTTGTTTTTCTTTTTTGTTTGTATGGATGACAAGAGAAATAAATAAGTAACTGTGGAGGAACAGGAATATGTCAGCATCATCAGCATCCTCATCATCATCATTGTCGTTGTTGTTGTTCATTTCTGTTCAACTCTTCAAAACCCCTGGACCGTGGCACATCAAGGTCTTCTATCCTCCATTATCTCCCAAAGTCTTTCAAAGGTCATGGTCATTGCTTCCATGACACTATCTACCCAGCTCATTCTCTGCAACCCCCCTCTCCTTTAGCCTTAGATCTTTCCTAGCCTCAGAGTCTTTTCTAATGATTCCTATCTTCTCATTATGTGGCCAAAGTATTTAAACTTCAGCTTCAATATTTGTCCTTCCAATGAATAGAACAGTTGTACCTAAATAGAGACAAATATAGGAAAGAATTTGCAGGCAAGCTTAGTTTGGGGGGCAATGAAAATAAGTCAATTTTTGTTTCATGAACTACAAGGAGGTGGGGATATCATGCAGAGGAAGCATGAGTATCAACAGGCTAAAACCCCAGAATCTATTATTACCTTTTCTATCAATCTGTGAAGCCACCCACCAGGAAAACTGAATTGAAGAATAGCAAAAGAATTTATGAAAAATAAACCCAAACCTGTTGCCTTATCCTCACAGTGTTCCTGCTGGCTTGGTCAGATGTAAGCAGAAACTATAAAATCATTCAATTATCTATTCTATAAATGTTTTACCCTGTCTATATGTAAGGGGAGATAAAAACTGGTAAGATGACCTGAGAATTCAGGTACAGGTGTTAGCATGAAGGAAGGGCTCTGAGACAAGCCTCTGACTGGAGCATAGAAAACTATTTAAATTCAGGAACATAGTGAGCCTCCCACAGTGAAGGCTGGTGATGGATGGCAAGCTGGGTATCTCACCCTTTAACTGAAAGCTCTTTGATAATTGAAATGGAGAGCAGATGCATTGTTTTTGGGGAGATATGGACAATCACAGTTTTCACCCCTAACCACCATTGTCTTGTCATTATAAGTAATTATCAGTTCTGAATGGTTTTAATAATCTGGATGAGAAAAGTGAAGTGATGCCAAAGATAAGTGTGATAGACTGACTTTCTTATGAACTTTATTTTTTCCGCTCCAGATGTGATGATGTCATGGAAACATCAAACTTTGGATAAAACAAGGGTCTTATTTTCAAATACTAGACCCCTTTTTGTCTACCAAGTATTATAATAAAATGGATTGTCTTTTGAGTAATCCTCTCTTAGGGGCTCCAAGCTGAACTAGCAATAAATTTGGATTTGCTGTGCTATCTCTGTGTTTATTTGACCCACGTGCTCTAATCAGTGTTGGAGGTTTTTGAAAATTTGGTTACAAATTAGAAATTCATGCATTCCGTGTTCTCCAAAGTTCTAGCCTGAGAGAATAAAGAAGTAGGTGAGTAATAACATCAGTTTATATTTGCATAGAGATGTAATATGAATAAAGCATTTACAACATTACAACTCTGTGAGATATGTATTGCAAATATTATAATCTCCACTTTACAGATAGTGAAACTGAATCCTAGAGAATTTAAAAAGGATTTGTTCAAGATCATACAATGAGTTTGAGAGTAAGACAGGACTCAAACCCAGCTCTCTTCTATTTTCAATTCTAATACTCTTTCTACCCTACCACATTACAACTTTTATATAGTTGAGTAAGGATTCATAATTTAATCAGTGTTTATACTCTTTCTACTGACAGAGATCACAACCCTGATACCTTAGTACATAATACTTCCAGAATTACTGTGGCCAAGATAATTTCTCATTTAAGACAAATAATTTTGTGGTGAAGCTCTTCATATTTAATGAGTATCGTCCTCAGAAAACATTCACCCAGACCATTTCTTAGACCTTTCTTAACAAGAAGGGAGAGTGGCATGGGTGAAAGGGCACTGATTCTGGTGCCAGAGGAACTGGGTTCAAATTATTTCTCTGATGCCTATGAATTATATAACTTTAAGGGAAATTGTAAAACTACCCTGGTTCTCAGTTTCCTCCTGGTTTATGATTCTACTTAAAACCTTTGCAGCTTTATAGGACCTGCAATAATTCATGATCCGCTTCAAGATACTAGAGAATCATCCATACTAAAATGAGACTTTGGACAAAGGAGCATAACAGAGGATTAAAAATATAAATTATTAATATCATAATGTAGCAATCCATATAGTGATTTACAATTTACAGATAGCTAATGAAATGGAAAGGATAGATGTTTTTTTTTCTTTTTCTTTTTTTTTAATAAGGAGGTGTGATGAAGAGGCCTTTATAAAATCCAATAGGCATGAAAAACTCACATTTCACACAGGTAAAAAAAAAAAACACTTTCAAGACTGGGAGTACTTCCTCTACTGGTGGTTTCATTAAATTAATTACCAATGTTTGACCTCATTTGAAGGTCAAATAGTCTCAATACCATTTCGCGCCCCCTCCCCCAGTTTCTCACATTCTGGGTCAACAGAATTGGGCAGTCGGAAGCAGAGTTGAAACTAACCATAGGCAAGAAAAGCAACTGCCTAGAGCATGACACAGAAGGCACCCTTTTAACATCAAATTCTAAAAACACACATTTTCATGCCAGCATATTCTACTATTTGTAACAAGTACTAATTATTTTCTGATAAGTTGAAGTGATTCTCCATCATTTCAGTAATGGTTGAAAGATTTCTGCAACAACACACACACACATACAGAGAGAGAAAGAGAAAGAGAGAGAGAGAGAGAGAGAGAGACAGACAGACAGACAGACAGACTTTTCAAACCTTACTGAGAGCACATAAGAGCACACAAATACCTCACCCCAGCTCTGACATGGAGGAATGAAAAGGGCATTTGAAAACCTTACACTTCATTCTATACGATTGAGAGAGGTGCCTGGGTCAGTGTGTCAGTTATGTTGTACTAATAATAAAACACTAGCCATATCAGACAAGACAAGGAAATCAATTTCAATCCCTTTGGCTGTTTTCTTACGTATGCTCCACCAGCTAAGCAGCTGTGACTTTATAGCAAACGCTCCATTAATATTTAAAGGTGGAGAAGGCTGCCAATTTGGGCAGCCAGCTAATAAGAAGATATTTTGTCTTGGGGAAAAGAGGGTTCTCTTCGACTCTAAATGGTTAGCTAGCTGTAATAAGAAGAATGATGATTTTCAATTGGGAGATTAATGGATAATTTGGAATTGCTGTCATTCTGACATAGAGCATGACCTTTTCAATTTGACATATTACTCCATTTCACTCCAACCAGTTCTTATAGGCTGTGCTTCCCAATGATAGGAATGTTGCTGGACCAATATGCCAGGAATATCGAAGACAGAGCAGGCATGTTGAGAAGAAATGGAAAGAAGGAGAAGCTGATGGCACTGACCCACCTAGTACTGTTTAGTTGAATTTAATTGATACTAGCATAGGCAACATCACGAGTTGTTTAGTTTGCAGCTCAAAAAACAATGATGATCATACAAATGTTACAAAAAAACTGTGCAAATAACTTGCTATGTAGTCTTTGACAAGTCATTTCTCTCTGAATCTTAGTTTCTTTGACAACAAAATAAGAGACATGGATGAGATGATTACTCATGTCTATTCCATGACTCTATGATTTCTTTTTTTTCCTTTTCTTCTTTTTTTCCTTTTTTTAAAAGTAAACAAATGCTTTATTAACTTCTGGTTTACATCATTCATTTCCACCAGATTATGAGTTACATTTTCCCCCATTTTTCCCTACCCACCACCCCAGAATAGCAGTCCCACTAGATATCCCCTCATCGAATCTGCTCTCTCCCATATCTTCTCCCATACCCCTTTTGACTTTGCCATTAGGGCAAGGTGAATCTCTGAGCCCCACTGCCTGGACATCTTATGAAACATTTAATTTTAAAACTTCAATTTTCAGATCCATTCCCTTCCTCCCTTGTCACCCACTCCCTCTGAGAAGATAAGCAATTCAGTATGTGTTGTACATGTATAGCTATGCAAAACATTACCATAGTAGATGGATTGTAAAAGACTGCTTATATTTCCTGCCCACCCGTCTCACCTCCCACCTGGTGCATTCCCTACTTTGATCCTGTCCCTCTTTGATAGTGGGTACTTCCAACCTCCCCTCCCCCCAGAATACCCTCCCCTCCATCATCCCCCCTCTCATCCCCCTTTCCCCTACTCAGGAGAGTGAGTGAGGGTAAGATATTCCATTTAGTATGTATGTGATTCTCTCCTTGAGCCAACTTCAATGAGAATATGCTTTTGCCTTTTTACCTTCCTGTTCTTCCCCTCCCCTGCAACTACTTCCCCTTGCCTCTTCTACATGAGATAGTTTACCCTACTTGAATGTCCTCTATTGCACTGAATGACCATATTTTCCCCTGAAACAAGATACTCAGTTTTGCTGGGTAGGTGACCCTTGGTTTCAATCCCAGCTCTTTTGCCCTCTGGAAGATCATATCCCATGCCCTTCCATCCCTCAGTGTAGAAGCTGCCAGGTCCTGGGCTATTCTGATTGTGTTTCCACAATATTGAAATTGTTTCTGCCTGGCTGCTTGGAGTATTTTCTCCTTGATCTGGGAGTTCTGGAGCTTGGCTATAATATTCCTAGGAGTTTCCTTTCTGGGATCTTTTTCAGGAGGTGATGGGTGGATTCTTTCAACCTCTATTTCCCCCACTGGGTCTAAAACATCAGGGCAATTTTCCTTGAGAATTTCTTGAAGGGTGATTTCTAGGTCCTTTCTTTGATCATGGCTTTCAGGTAGTCCAATAATTTTTAAATTGTCTCTCCTGGATCTATTATCCAGGTCAGTGGTTTTTCCCATGAGGTATTTCACATTGCCTTCTGTTCTTTCATTTTTTTTTTGGATCTGCTTAACAGCATCTTGATTTCTCATAAAGTCATTAGCTTCCATGTGCTCCAGTCTAACTCTGAAGGAATGAGTCTCCTCAGTGAACTTTTGAGATTCTTTTTCCATCTGGCAAATATGACTTTTTAAGGCATTCTTCTCCTCATTGCCTTTCTGAGCCTCTTTTGCCATTTGAGTTTGTCTATTTTTAAGGTGTTATTTTCCTCAGTCAGGCTGTTGACTGTCCTTTCATACTTTTCTTGCATCTTTTTCATTTCTCTTCCCACATTTTCCCCCACTTCTCTTATCTGCTTCTTAAGGTCCTCTATGGCCTGTAGCCAGCTTGTATTTTCATTTGGGGCTTTTGGTGCAGGAGTTCTGATCTCACAGTCCTCCTCCATGCTTTGAGCCTCTTTGCCCCTAAAATAGCAGTCCAATGTTGAACTTTTCTGTTTATTTTGTTTCATTTGCCTAGGCATGTTGCCACTTAATTACTTGATTTTTGGGCTTGTTGCCACAGTAGGACTCTTCCACCAGACAGGGGAGCTTCTGGCCAAATGTGGGGTCTTCACAACTTCCGCCAGTTGGGTGGCCTCTCTAAAGCCTCCACCCACTCTGGCAACTTGGATATCCACCCCAAACTTCACCCCCCAGACCACAATCCAGATCCAGGCAGTTTAATGCAAGAGCAATTAACCCCCAGACTGATTGCTGGATCTCCCTACAGTTCGCAGACCAGGAGCTAGAGCCCCTGCTGATGCTGCAAAATGGCTTCTGTGCAGCTGTTTCTTCAGTAGCTTTTCGCCCCCAAGGGAGTAAGCCGATGCGTTCCTCAAATACTGGTCCCGAAGTCCATAGGGCACTAACCTCTCACTTTGTCCTAGGCATATCTGTGCTGATAATTCTGGAATCGCCACAATTGCTTGTGTTCTTGGGTCCCTCCAGCAAGCTGAAGGCCTGGCCACCCTGGGGCTAAAACCACGGACCTGGGCTCGGCTCTGCCCGCTACCTGTTGGGTCCCAGATCGCTGTGCTGCCTGCTCTCAGAGCGCTGTGCTGGCTGCTCCCTGCAGGGCTGCTGGGCTGTCCTCAGCAGGAGGTTAGCTTCTCTGTGCCGTTCTGTGGGTGCTGTGGCTCCAGAAGTTGTTCGGAGTCCCCTTTCACATTGTTTGAAATTTGTGTCGGGAAGCACACATTCGAAATGCTGTTTCTACTCTGCCATCTTGGCTCCGCCCTCCCAGCCCGGGACTCTATGATTTCTTACCAACCATTGTTTTCTGTGATACCATTGTCTATCCCTGGTCTATGTATCTGATCCTCTGGACCCCAGTACTCATGGACATTTTTGTATTATTGATGAAAATATTGTGACAGAAGAATGGAGTACAGAGAGCGTTAATTGGTCAGCAGATTTATGTACCGAAATTCAAAGAGATAAAAGATTCTTGTCAGGATCTCAATTTGAAGTTTTAACTGAATTTCTATAGAATATATTCCTTGAAGCTAAAACTTCCTCCATGTTAATTAAGCTGTTGGTAACCACACCATACTTAATTGATCTTTAAGAGCACTAGCGGTCTCTACTACTCAAATTAGAACTTAATTACATTTTGTTTTGAGATATTCTCTGTTGTTTTTTCTTTATATATAAGGCTTGCCCTTCAACTAGATAAGAAGGGAGAGAATATAAGTATATGTAGGTTATAACTATAGCTATAGCATTCTATAAATATCTATAGACATCAATAAATACATTTTTATATATCTATTTACTTATTAGTCATAAGACCCTGGGCCAATCACTTAACCTCTTAACCATAGACAGCTCTCTAAAGCTATGCAAACCATTTCTGGTTTGCACTAGTAAAGTGAGTTTCCTCATTGGGAATCCCATACGTGGATGAAATCATAGGTCTGGTTCATTCTCCCCCTCCTCCCCCAGATAAAAATGACCATTTTCCCAGAGGATACATTGCAGTAAATATAGTAGGTACTAACTAAATATTTATTGTTTAGATGTAAAAATTTCTTTGTAAGACTTTAATACACTGTCCCCTCCTACTTTTATGCTAAAGTAAGGGAAATAGTTAGTCTTTGAATTATAAGACCATATAAGGTGAAATGTAGTAAATTCTGGTTTTAGAAGACTCTTGTCTCCAATCAATAAGCATTCAAAATCACCATCTAGGTCCCGGAAATATACTTTAAAACTATACTTTGTTCTTAATCACATTGGAAAGTAGCCCTCACTCTAATGCCAGTCCCCCATATATTTCTCAACCCCATCTAATTTTATCATTTAAGAAATTATAGCTTTAATAGTCTATACTTAAATTTTGATAATTTTGTTTATGGTTACAATGTTTCTGCTCTTCTTATAGAAGGAAGTATCTTTGAAAACAATATAAAAGACAGAGATATCATACCCAACACATGCCAAATTGATGACTGTATGCACCAAGAATCCTTTAGGACTTAAATATTTTTTTTTTAGATGGGGAAGGCAAGGCAGTTGGGGTTAAGTGACTTGCTGAAGGTCACACAGCTGGTTAAGTGTCAAGTGTCTGAGGCTGAATTTGAACTCAGGTCCTCCTGACTCTAGGGCCAGTTCTTTATTCCCTGCACCACCTAGCTGCCCCAACTTAAATACTCTTAAAGGAAGTGCTTTCTAACCAATCAGATCTCAATCAACTCACTTAATAAACATTTTTAGGCTTCTAATATGTACCATGGACTATTAAGAACTGGGAATACAAGGAAAGGTAAAAGACAGTCCCTACCATGGAGGATTTCACAATGGGGAGCAGAGGTGAGAGAGACAATGTGCAAACACGTATGTACAACCAAGCCACAGCATAGGATACACTGGAAATAATCAACATTAGGGTACACTATAGGAATGGATATTTATAAAAGATTCCTATAGGACGTGGGATTTTATCTCTAATATCAAGGAATCTAGGAGGCAGTGGCCTGGCAAGGAGAAAGAGATAAAGACATGGAGAAAGAGAGAGAGAGACAAAGAGAGAGAGATATAGAGAAAGACAGACAGAAAGACAGAGGCAGACAGAGAAACAGAGAGGGAGACAGAGGAAGAGAGAGAGAGTTCTGAATTCCAAGCATGTAGAGCAGCCATTGAAAATTTGTTCAAAGAATAGCAAGGAGTCGAATGTCACAGAATTGAAGAATCCATTGGGAGTGGAGGAATAAGGTATTAGAAAACTGAAAAGATAGGGTGGGGTTAAAGTCACTGAACACCAGACAGAAAATTTTAAAATTTTATCCTAGACATAATAGAAAGTTATTGGAATTTGTTGAATATTGGGGGGGGGCAATAGTAATACCTATATTTTAGAAAGATAATTTTGACAGTTGAGTGGAAAATGGACTAGAGTAGGTAGAGACCAGTGGAAAGTCAGCCAAATAGCTGGCTTGGGCTGGCTGGCCTGGGCATTAGCCCAGGATTGAAGTGATAAGGGCCTATATCATGGTGGTAACAGTATCAGACGGGAGAAAGAGATGTATGTAAGAGATGTTCTGAAGGTAAAATTGACAGGCCTTAGCCTGTCAACTAGTGGGATTTGGAGGAAGTGAGAGTGAAGAGTCAAAGATGGCACCTAGATTTTGGTCTTGGGTGATTGGAAGGATAGTGTTGCCCTTACCAATAATAGGGAAGTTAAGAAGAAAAGAGGGTTGAGGGGAAAATAAGACCATTTTATGCTATATTGATTTTAAGATATCTAAAAGGCATCAGTTCAAGGTGCCCAATAGGCAGTTGGAGGTAGGAGCTGTAATGTAAGCTCCCTGAAATAGGGATTGCTTCATTCTTTGTGGTTGCATCCTTATTGCAGAACTCAGAGCCTAGACCTTCTTGTTATATCATAGGGGGAAGAATATATCATGAAAGCATATAAAAATTAAATTGACTGATTTTATCTCTTTTTTACATGTTTCCTACTACCCTAACATGAGCAATTGATTGAGTGCAGTACATTTTCATCATTGGATATGGAATCTAATATGCAGATGAGATTATGGAATTATTGTTTATTAATCTTGGATAAATCCTGGAGAAGAGGACAGGTGCCCAAAGAGTAGATATTAATAATTATGATCCCAATTTTTTAAGAGGGAGAAAAACTGGATTTAGGGATCCTTGGCAAAAATCATATGGATGGTTTACCAACAGATGGATTGATAAACAACTCAATGGCAAATGACCAGACAAAGAAGTGAACTCTGGTTTGCTGAACATAGAGTTGAGTACATTGGTAGCTGATTTAAGAACCAAAACTAAAGAAGGATTGGTCACTGAGATCTACATCTTAGGAATGAAAGGAGTTATCTTATACTCTTGACTTCCCTTAAACCTACATATATTATCAGTTACCAAGTTTGGGGAATTCTACTTCAACAATATGTTTTAAATTAAGCCCATTTTCACCAATCATATCACAATCATCTTGATCCAAGTCTTTATCAGTTCTTCCCTGGATAATTACAAAGCTTCCTAATTGGTTTCCCTGTAATCAGTCTCTTCTCTTTCTAGTTCATCTATCAATATTATCACCAAATCATATAGTAATACATTGTTTTTCTGTTTTAGGAGCTCCCTATTGCCTCTACAACAAAGTACCATCTCCTTTGTCTAGCATTTGAAGCCCTTCACAATCTGGTTCCAGCCTATTTCTCCAGGCTTCTTGTATTTTCTTTTTCTGCATATAATCTATTCTTTAGCCAATCCAACCTGCTAGCTGCCCCCATGCTACCACTCTTCCACCACACCTTTGTACAGGGTATCCCTCATATTGGAATGGCTCTCTCTTCTCATTACTTTCTTTTGGGGGAAAAAACACTTTAAACTTCCTTCAAGCTCAGTTCCCCTACAGATTCTTCTAAATATGTTGAATTTGTAAAAATTCTTCCAATTGCTCATGTCCCTATTCCCAATCACTTTGTATTTAACATGTTAATGTTCTGGTTTCAATTATTTGTCTGTGTGTCATATTCTCCCAATATGATAAAAACTTCTTTAAAACACAAGCAAATTTGTTTATATATATATATATGCCCATGCTATATAACATGGTGCCTGAGATATAGGCACTTAATAAATGCTTATGGGATTGAAAAAAATCTAGGTATTGATATATACCAGGAGGTAGATGACCAGTGGTATGTTCTAAAGTTCTGACATACTTGTCCTGTTAAATATTTGGATCAATGATTTATGAATGCATAAAGGACATTTTAAAAATGCAAATGATACCAATCACAGAGGGATAACTAATATGTCAGAAAGCTGAATCAGAATCCGAAAGCATCCCAAAAGACTGAAACAATGAGTGCAAATGAAGAAGATGAAATTTTGAAGGGATAAATTTAATTTCCTAAACTTGGGTTAAAAAACACTATGTACATATATAGAAGAAAGAAAACCTATTATAATAGAATTTCATATAAAAATACTTTAAGAGATTAGATGACCACAAACTCAATATTAGCAAAAGGCATAATTATCTGGCCAAGAGTTTTAAAGGACCTTAAATTTGCATTAATAGACTAGTCTCCAGATGAAGAGAAGCATTAGTCTCAGAACTCTGCAATTATAAAACTAAACTTGAAGTCCCATTCTCCATTCTCTGCACCATATTTTAAAAGGTTCATTAGCAAGATGGCGGAGTAGGAACAGCTCGTCCAAGCCTCTCTGCCCCCAGATTCTCCACAAACTATGTAAAAAAGGACTCTGAAAATCTTCTGGAGCCCCAGCACCCACAGAACGACACAGAGAAGCTAACCTCCCGCTGAGGACAGCCCAGCACCCTGCAGGAAGGACCAGCGCAGTGGTCTGGGAGCCGGCAGCGCGCAAAGCGCAGGAGCCGAACCGAGCCCAGGTCCATGTGAGCCGAGGTTTTAGCCCCAGGGCGGCAGGGCCAGCAGCCGGCTGGAGGAACCCCAGAACACCAGGAACTGTGGAGACGCCAGAATTATCAACATAGACTTGCCTAGGACAAAGTAAGAGGTTAGTGTCCTATGGACTTTGGGACCTGTATTTGGGGAATGCGTCAGCTCCCTCCCCTGGGGGCTAGAAGCTGCTGAGGAGACAAGCCACTGTGTAGTTTTCAGAGGCATTTCCGGCTCCCAGCCTACAAATCGTGGGGAGATCCAGCGATCAGTCTTGGGGGGTAATCGCTCTTGCTTTAACCTCCCTGGATCTGGATTGTGATCTAGGGTGGAAGTTGTGGGTGGGTTTACAGCTTGCCAGAAACGGAAGTTGCCCCCCACACGTTCGGGACGAAAATTCCTCTATCTGGCCTTAAAGCCATAGTGTGGCAACAAGCCCAAAAGTCAAGCAATTAAGTGGCAACATGCCAAGGCAAAGGAAACAGAAAAATGCAACCCTAGACTCCTATTTTGGGGGCATAGAGCGGGAAAAGGACTGTGAAAAGTCGATGGGGGTATGGGAGAAGGTATGGGAGAGAGCAGATTGGAGGAAGCGATATCTTGTGGGACTGCTATTCTGGGAGGTTGGGTAGGGGAATAATGGGGGGAAAATGATTGTAACTCAAAATCTGGCGGAAATGAATGATGTAAAACAGAAGTTAATAAAGTATTTGTTTAAGAAGTGTTGATGGTGGAGGAGGGACCTTTAGTGGAACAGCCAGTGTTTATTTTGTCAGGCATGAGGGGATAGGGCACCAGAGAAAAAAGGCAAGATATTTGAGATAAAAGCACAAATGTCCAAGGAACAGAAATATAATTTATTCAAACACAAGAGGCAAGAGAAGCATAAAAACTAAATATGAAGGAGAAATCATAAGGGACTTAAGTCTAAATTATTTACATTGCTATCCAGGAAAATGATTTTTGTAATTCCTTAGAATTTTATCATAAGTAGTGTAGTTAGAAGCAGTGTATTAGATGGATGGCATACATGTGAGTTTATTATATTGGGACGATTTCAGGAAAGAATGAAAGGGTGACAAAAACCAATAAAATAGATAAATCTTTGATCAATTTGATTAGAAAAAAGAAGAAAACCAAATTACCAGTATCAAAAAGGAAAAGGGTGAATTCACCACCAATGAGGAAGAAATTAAAACAATAAATAGGAAACTATTTTGCCAAACTGTATGCCAATAAATTTGCAAACTTAGTGAAATGGATGAATATTTACAAAAATATGAATTGTAGAGATTAACAAAGGGGGAAATAAAATATTTAAATAACCCCATGTCAGACAAAGAAATTAAACAAGCCATTAATGATGTCCCTAGGAAAAAAATCCCCAGGGCCAGATGGATTTACAACTGAATTCTATCAACTATTTAAAAAAACAATTAATTCCAATGTTATATAGACTATTGGGAAAAATAGGTGGAGTCCTATCAATTTATTTTTATTATACAAATATAGTTTTGATACCTAAACCAAGAAGACTCAAAAACAAAGAAAGGAAATTATAGACCAATTTCCTTAATGAATATAGATGCAAAAAATAAAAATATTAGCAAAATATTATAGAAATGTATCATGAAAATAATACACTGACTGAATACAGGGCTGGTTCCATATTAGGAAATCTATCATTATAATTGTGCATATCAACAACAAAACTAACAGGAACCATATGATTATCTCAATAGATGCAGAAAAAGCTTGTAACTAAATACAACACCTGTTTCTATTAAAAACACTGGAGAGCATAGGAATAAATGGAACCTTCCTTAAAATGATCAGTAAAATTTACTTTAATCCATTGGCAGGTGTTATACATAATATGGGCAAGCTAGAAGCATTTCTAGTAAGGTTAGGGATGAAGCAAGGATGTCCATTATGACCACTGTTATTCAATATAGTACTAGAAAGGTTAGCTTTATCAGTAAGAAAAAAGAAATTGAAGGAATTACGATAGGCAAAGAAGAAAGAAAGCTATCACCCTTTGCAGGTGATATGATGGTATATTTAGAGAATCCTAGAGAAACAAGTAAAAAAAACAGCCATTCTAAAATATTTGGGAGTATACCTGCCAAAACAAATGCAGAAACTATATGAAAACAATTGCAAAGCACTTTTCACACAAATAAACTCAGATCTACATGATTTGAAAATCATCAGTTTCTCATGGGTAGGCTGAGCTAAGATTTTTTAAATGACTATTCCATCTAAATTAATTTACTTATTCAGTGCCATACCAATCAAACTACCCAAAAATTGCTTCATAGAGCTAGAAAATATATACCATACCTTCTTCTACCCTATGTAGTATTAAACACTTATAATTTCAATACTTAAATGAAGAGAAAAACAAAGAAAACTTAACAGTTTTGCTAATTGATATTGTTGCAAAATTTTAAATAAATTAATAGAAAGGAGATTATAGTAGTATGTCACAAATGTCATATAGCATTATGAACATGTAGAATTTATATCATCAAAGTAGGTTTGATATTGGATAAATATAAGTACTACTGTGCATTTCAATGAAAATGATAAAATAGATAAAATTATATCAATAGGTACAGAAAAAGCTTTTTTTTGCTTTTGGGAGGGCAGTTGGGGTTAAGTAACTTGCCCAAGGTCACACGGCTAGGTTTTTGTTTGTGTGTGCGTTAAGTGTCTGAGGCTGGATCCGAACTCAGGTCCTTCTGACTTCAGGGCCGGCACTCTACTCACTGCGCCACCTAGCCGCCCCCAGAAAAAGCTTTTAACAAAATAAAATATACTTTCCTAATAAAAACACTGGAAAACTCAGGGATGGATGGAGATTTTCTTAAAATGACAAGCAATATTTCTTTAAAATGAAGAGTAGGGTGGCTAGGTGGCGCAGTGAGTAGAGCTCGGGCTCTGGAATCAGAAGGACCTGAGTTCGGATATGGCCACACACACAAACAGAAACCTAGCCGTGTGACCTTGGGCAAGTTACTTAACCCCAGTTGTCCTCCAAAAAGCAAAAAATAAATAAATAAATAAATAAATAAAATAAAATGAAGAGTAAACATTATCTTTAATGGGGATAAACTAGACACTTTTCCAATAAGATCAGAGGTGAAGCAGGGTCCATAATCACAGTTATTTTTCAATACTGTATTTGAAATGCAAGTTATAGCAATGAATCAAGAAAAGAAATGGAAAGAATAAGCACAAGCAATGAGGAAATAAAACTAGCAAATTTTGAATATGACATGATAGAGTTCTTAGAGCATCCTAGAAAAACAACTAAAAAAGTTGTCAAAAAAAAGGAACAATTTTGGCAATGTTGCAGGATACATAATAGATTAACACAATTAACAAATCATCAGAATTGCTATATGTTAAAAACAAATCCTAGAAGGAAGAGAAAGAGAAGTTTCATTTAAAATATCTACAGAAAATATAAAATATTTTGAGTCAACTTACCAAAACACATAGAAGCATTATAAGATATTTAAGTAATTGGAGAAATATTAATTTTTCATGGGTAGGAAGAGCCAATATAATAAAATGACAATATTACCTAAATTAAGTTACCTATTTAATTCCATACCAATCAAAATATCAAAGAATTCATGTTTGAGGGTACAAATAATACTATTCAAGCAAAGATTAGATAACCAGCTATCAGGAATGCTGAATTGTGTGGTAGGTTAGGATGTGTGATTGTTAAGGCTCCTTACCGATACTCACTGGAGCTTTAGCCAATACTGAAGCTGCATTTTTAGCCATCTTTCCTGCACTTACATTACCAATCCAGCACCATATATCCAGTTTCTTTCTGCTACTTAGAGTCTTTCAATTAAAAAAAAAGGTATGAGAAAATCATTCAAAGTAACTTGTTAGGACCTTAATAGATACCCTTTCTTGAAAATTTTGAGTGACTCATATCTCTGAAGTATGCGTAGCAAGTTCTTCCTTCACAATCTATTTTAGGTTAATTGACACGGGGCAACATTTTTGAAAATTTGCAAGATAGATCCTAGAAGAAAATGCTAGCAAAGAGCAGTGTTAATCCAAAAGTGGTGAGTTTCTAATGGATAAATATGGGGGCAGTGTAAAGGTGGAGGAGAGGGTCTTTTGAACTAGGAAGTGGCTTATCAGCAGCCTTAAAAAGACACAGCATATAAATAGTCGCCCATTCTGTCTATATGAACAAAAACATGAGATAAGATGTATACTTGGCTAGAGAAGGCTGAGCTTACAGTTTAAAAGACTTTCACCTAAGTCCTGTCTCTGACATACTAGCTGTATGGCCATGAATTAGTTATTTAATCCCCCAGTGCCTTTGGCAATCCTCTAAGACTATAACACACATAAATTACAGGCCTTCATTAGAAGATGGTATTCACACAGCAAAATTTTTCTACATAGAAGATATTAAAGGTTAAGATGAAATAATACAAATTGTTCATGTCATTGTCATGTGATGTCATTATAATAACTCTCTCCCATGGTGTCAATTATAAAACGTCCATGTCTTTTTCTATTCCAATATAATTATTCTCCATAAACCTCTTTAGGGGATCTGCCCACTAAACTGAAAACCTTCCTCTGGTTCTTTAAATCACTACATTATTTTCTCACCTCTTTTTTCAATCATATTTCACTGTAATAGTGTCTTTCATTCCATTTCACAAATGGAAGTAACCTTCAGGGCATAAAAAATAGCATGTTTGGCATGGAATCACACCATAGACACTAGCTGTGTGAGCCCAGGCAAGATACTTAACATATATGTACCTCCTCTGTAAAATTAAGCAATTATATTTTAAAATAGCAATAATGGTAGTAGTAATGGTAATAGTAGTCACCATCATCATCATAGTAGTACTAACTGTAGTTGTAATAATAATAATAATAATAATAATAATAACTAGCATTTCCATAGGGTATCCCAAAAGGTTTAATGCATTTTAAACTATTAAGACTTAAAGCTTAACATGATATTGACTTTGAGGCTTTTGGAATACCCTATTTAGCCTTCTAAGGTTTTCAAAACATTTTACATGTGTTATGTCTCATTTAGTCCTCAAAACCACCCTTTGAAGTAGGTGCTAATATACATTATCTCAATTTTACATAATGAACCCTTCTGCCCCTTAAATTATGATGCTAGGAGGGAGGGGAGAAAATTTTAAACTTATGGAAGTGAATGTTGAAAACTAATAATAAATCATTTATTTTTTAAAATTCTGATTGCCCAAGTCACAAAACAAAAACAAAAATATGACGCTATTATTATGTCATAGAATATATTTAACTATCATTTATCTTTCCACTGTCCTATGAAGTACCTAAAAACCTTGTCATTGTTTTTTTTAAAGTACTCCTTAAGGAGAGCCCTTAGATAATAGAAATCCACTCTAGCAAACTGTTATTATTGTCATTGGTACCATTATGAGTAATAGTACTTTAAAACTATCTAAATATTAAAAATAATATAATTGATACAATATCAATAATATGATCATATGATAATACATTTAGAGCTGACTTGTACTTTAGAGTCAATCTACTCTAATACTCTCATTGTACAAATGAGTAACTTGAGGTTACATAGAGATTAAGTGAATTTCCCAAGGTCATAACATATAGCAAATCTGGGCCCAAATCTCCAGCAAAACCCAATTCCTCTGAACCCAAACCCAGTATTATTTCTCCTAAAGCATACCTGGCATTTAAAAAAAAAATAACTGTCCTGGTGATTCACCCCCAAAAGAGTTGAAGCACAAGTAGCCTCTGATTGATGTGTGAATGAGGAGGTGCCTTCAGTTTTGTTGTAACCTCACTAGTACTCAAAGGGAAAAGTCTTAATCTGTGGTTCCAAAGCATCTATCTGCCTCTTGTTTTTTTTTCTTTTTTTCCTTTTCTTTATTTAAACAAATGCTTTATTAACTTCTGTTTTACATCATTCATTTCCGCCAGATTTTGAGTTACAATCATCCCCCCCCCCGTTTTTCCCCTACCCAACCTCCCAGAACTGCAGTCCCGCAAGACATCGCTTCATCCAATCTGTTCTCTCCCCTATCCTCTCCCACACCCCCTTTGACCTCTCCATTAGAGGAAGGTGAGTCTTTGTGTCTGAATGCCTGCACGTCTTATCTACCAATTACAAGCAAAAGAGTATTAATAATAGTATTTATATATATTTGAAACATTTAATCTTAAGATCTTGAATTTCAGATCCATTTCCTTCCTCCCTTGTCACCCATTCCCTCTGGGGAGATAAGTAATTCAGTATATGTTGTACATGTCTAGCTATGCAAAACATCATCATAGTAGATATATTGTACAAGGCTGCTTATATGTCCCTCCCACTGATGCCACCCCCCACCTAATCCATTCCCCAATTGATCATGTCCCTCTTCCATAGTGGGTGCCTCCAACCTCCCCTCCCCTCAAGGATGCCCTCCCATCCATCATCCCTCCTCTCATCCCCTTCCCCCCATTCTGCTGTAGATTGAGATGTCCCACCTAGTATGTATGTCAT